>BLKR01005913.1:0-69683 GCA_011170035.1 Teleogryllus occipitalis
TGTGGTAGTGTAGTGCATGTTAGTGTAAGTGAGTGTGTAAGGGGAGAGGATAGGACAAGGAAGAGGAAGGACAGATCGCGCGCGGTCCGTGGCCCGTTTGGTAGGGTACTGCTCCGGCATTCGCCTGGTGTTGATCGGAGGAACCACGGAAAACTACCGATCCGAGCAGCCGACCTCCAGAATTCTCCTCCAGACAGTGACTGAATTCGACCTAGCTGACCCATCCCTCTGTCTCCTCCTGCCCCCACCCTCTCGCCACACCCTCCACTCGCTCCTCTGGGCCGCGTGCCAACTGCCCTGCCCTCCCCGCGCCCTTCGCGAAGGGACTGTTCCTTCCGAGCGCGTCTGTCTTGTAAAGGAAATAGGAAATGTACTGAGCGCGTGTTTGCGAGGCGCTTTCCTTCGCTGATTCGGAGGAATTCCTTAAACGAGGCGTCTCTTATTCGCCCGCGCCGCCGTTCCGTTGGGCCGCTGTTGGTCCGGAGGCGGGCGCTGAAATTTAGCAGCCGGGCGAGACAAGACGCGCCGCGGCGTGGCGGGGAGAAAGACGCCCGCTTATGGAAGGTCTGAGAAACGAGGACGCGCACGGAGTAATGAGAAAATCACGATTTTCCCTTTCGCTTTCCCGGGGAATGGAAGCAGGAGGTACTTGCGTTCACGTTCCGGAGAGATTTGTTTCTTTGAACTTGAGGTGGTTGGTTGTAATTTCGGATGGCATTAACAAGTTCTGACATGAACGTTCACACGTTGCGTTTACACGAAAAAATTCTGTTCGTTTGGTTGTGTGTATTTGATATTGTTTTTTAGAATTTGGGTGAGCGGTTATTCGTTTGAATATATTTTAATTTTTTTTCGGAGACCTTTGTTCCTTTGTCTTCTGTTGTCTTTTGTCATATCTTTCAAAATTCAAAATTATTTATAAATATAATTTTCTTAAATTAAAAATACATTTTTAATAAAGAGTTTGCTGGAAATATTTTTAGGAAATACGAGCTTTTAGTGTGATATGATGGAGAATGTTGGCTTAACTCCATTTTAGGATGTCCAGGTGAACCCAGTAGAAAGCGCCTTTGCGTGTCGGCTTTTGAAGATTTATTCCAGGTAGCATTAGCCATAAGTGATTGCGTGTAAATATCCTGAAACTCACACAACTAATATAACACACTTGAGGGGTGAAGAAAATTGGGCGGACCTCGAAGGTAATCATTTTTTCACGTTCACATTCGATTGGGGAACTCCAAAAATCCCTATTTCTTTGTCTTTAAACCTTATTGATAGCTCCCTTCAATATAATTACTCTACACTGAGAAAAAAAGTATGATTCACAACGCTTCATGACTGAACGTGTTTACTTCAAACAAGAAGAGAAATACTGAATTGAACTAAATTAAATGAATTGTAAGTGTAGTTATGTAATAAAAGTCTACGGTTCCTATTTAGACCGTTTTTCACTGAGAATAGAGGAGTCTTTCAGCTGCAAAAAATGTAATTCTCGGTGTAAAAAATGGGCATATTTGGTACCACGTTAATATATTTTTCTTCTTCTTAAATATTTGTTTTACCTACCCCTTAAGCAAGCTACTTCTAAGCTCTTTGTCATCCGTAAAGTTAATATTTTCTGAAATTAGATGATAGAAACCTTTACCGAAACAGATCGGAATTTTTACAATGCCGTAAGGCAAGACACAAATCTTGGTAATCAGTGAATACGACACCAAAGATTACGGAATTACCTACGTTTTCATTTTGTATACAAAGTGAATACAATGTTCATCGGAAGAAAGAAATACTTTGTTTTCTGTTATAGTACACTAATGGGTACTGTGAGAAATAAGTTTACTATGTAACCTAATATATCTCGCACGACATATGAATATATTTAATCTTGACCATTTACCAACGTCGTTCAGAAATATTCAAGTTTAAGCCGTGAACTACAATTTCAATCTCCAGATTGTCTACCTTAAGGACAATTACTGACATTTTTTGAAGCTATTAGCATTGGCTACTTACATATGTTATTAATGCAGTGGCTATACATTCTTGTTTGAATATTGAAAAACATGCATTCAAAAATCGATAAATAAATTTTATATAAATTTCCGATAAATAAGTAATATGCTTAATTTTATTTTAGAGTTGATATACTTATTTTAGGTCGTAGAAAAACAATTAATGAGGCTTGTTCCAAGATCTACAAACATCCTAATCATAAAGTAGAAATAAAATGAGTATACTGGAGAGTTTACGCTATCTGTTTCATTTCCGCATCATCAGACAATTGTCTAATTTTAAGAGCTATTATTCTCAGTCTAGGTAAATAGACTTGAGAATTGTAGTCTAATGGGCGAGAAGAACTGCACTATTTTACAACAAGAGAGAGTTGCTTTTCATATATGTAATCGACTATTTGTGCAAAATAATCGAACATAAGAATAGCTCATAGGTCTTTTAAAAATGAACTTCAAATTTGAAATGTTTCTACTCCGTTAGTTTCTACACCAACGCTTGTGATGGACAGGCATACCGTTCTTCGAGGTACTCAATCTTGTTGAAGTCGTAGAGTTTTGACAGCAGACGCCTTAATTCAATCGACTTTATTCATAAGCCGTCGGAATGATGTACATTTACATAATGCAAAAGTACATCAAGGCTGAAAACCTCCAATGAGCTATACTTGAATAGACCTTTGACTGTAGATATTAGTGAGGGTACAAACCTGTTACCTGTCACGCAGTATCAGGTTATACGAAACAACAGTTACAGAATTATTTAATGGCTAGTGTGGTGACCGTCAGATCTATTTCTTATGTGTTACACATTATCCTTGGTGGTTATTATGTTGATGATATTAATGATGATAGCGAAGGATTTAAGAATTAGCACTTCTTTCCTATTATTCTCATTACCATATAGTGTTTCTCAACAAATAATGCTCAGTAGTGCGTCAATTTCATGTATTTTGCCGCAAGTACTCGTATTATTTGCGAGAAACAAATATACCAGAGTATTTCGTAACTTTCTTGATTTTCCACATTAATGTTTGAATACTTTTGGACGCGTTTACACAAATCGACGTTTATTCTCTCGTAAACAATAGCGTTGCATCATCAACTGTCAATGTACCAGATTTAAATCAAGTGGATTTATATTTTCAATTTAATTAACTGCTAATACAAAGCCTCTCTCACAAGTAATTAAGCGAAATGTTCAATTTACATCGACTTTAGTGCACATAAAAAATGTCATGAAATCTACTCGTGATCGTGTCTATCAAAATGGACCTGTGCAGTATATGAGAAGTGACATATTTCTTCATAAAAAGTACAGTAAACTAATGGGGTCACAACATCACATACTTTCTCGCATTATTTGTAATTTTGCAATTTTTGAAAATCCTGAGATTTTTCTACAAAAATTAGTCCGGTGCAATTTTTAAGTGTCATTTCCTCTGTCACATAAAAAGTTTAAATCGAAAAAATTGGAGACTTTTCTAAAAAAAAAGAAAATATTGTCTTCATGAAAAATACCCCCAAAATCAAAATAACCGTTTCAAATTCTCAGGGCCTTGAATTCGGTCAGATCTATCTGGGAATATCTGGTTTCGGAGAAAATTGTCTTGATGGTTTTGGCGATCGCTTTGGCTATTGACATAGGTTTTGCCACAATTTTTCGGAATTCACAAAACATGGATTCTGACTACACAACGTGTAGTAATGTACTACCTGTGGGAACAAGATTTATCCATTTCTTTAATAACAGACCTGGTCGCAGGTTTGAATCCCGCATCAGACATGGATGTTTGCTTGCGTTTTGGTGTGGTGATGCTCTCACAACCACCACATTTCACCTTTTAATACTCTTTCCTCCATTTTCTTCTCTTCATATTGCCGCAGAGCCTTCGAACACCCAGCTCAAGCACACGTTATGTCCAGGCTGTTCGTTCGAATCCCATGTAAGGCACAGATGTTATTAGTATTGTGGCATGGTGATACCTTCCGAATTCCACCATCCGAATTCCGAATCAACATTCAATCGATATCCCACTTCCAATTCCTCTCCCCTTCTTTGGTAACATAAATAAGACGTATGATGATCAATGGGCCGTGCTAAACCAGTCAATGGGTCGTAGTGTCAGCGCTTTCTAGACATGTCCTGGCCTCTGCGTTAGACCGAGCCCTGATGTGATGAGCTTATGGGATTTGTCTGAACAAGAATGTAGAAGTTCGTACCGAGAACGTTTCGAAATCGAGAATTAAAAAGCCCGATATCAGATTACTTGCTCTATGAGTGCGTTGGATTGGAAGACTGGTAGATCCCAAAGTACGCATCTGGTAAGAGCTAAGGTTTGAGCTCAGAAGAAAACGGCGTCAAGAAGCCACTAAAAGGCGTAAGACGTAAAATAGGTTATACCATCACGTACTTGGAATAACAAACGAGGTTAATTTTTCCGTTTGGCAGAACATCATTTATATTCCACCGCGTCAGAATACAAGAGTTCATTCTCCCGCGCGACAGATATACAAAGCCTAAAATTAAACCCAGGCTTCATTTCGGAGCCATCAACCGCTCTGTTTTTCCCCCTCACCGAGTCCCTCCCATCCTCTTCCTTGATCCCCCGTTCTTTCCCACCTTCCGATTCTTTTCCGCCTTTGTAAGAGATCTTAGGCCGGCAGGTCAAGTGTCCTCTTTGTGATTGAGAAGGCCTCGAGACTTCTCGCGCTCTCTGACGAAGACATTCCCTCGCGGACTCCCTCAATTCGCGAAAGTAAATTAGCAAGGCAAATGGGCGGGGCGCGGAAGGAAGGGGCTGACCCGGGGGCGGTGGCGCCCCGCCGTGCCGCGCCGTGTTACCTGCTCGAGAGGCGCAGGGAGATCTCCATTTAGGTCGCTCCGGCCCCGCGCCGCCCCGCGCCGCGCCACCCCCGCCGGTCGATGCGCTGCGCTGCTGCAGTTACCTTTTGGCAACACTCGCTCTTTTTATGAAGCGTTCGCTCTAGTTGTTTTTTTGCGAAGTGGGAGTGGGGGGGCGGTTCTGGGATCTTAGACTCACGTGAAAATTGTGGGTTCCGCAGAGCCACATGAAACAGTAATTAGTTCTGTGTAAATAAAATTGGTTTAGCTGTCTGTGATTTCAAAATAACTCATTTTTTGTAATTTCCTAAGCTTATTTCGATAATATAATAGTCACTTGAGTTGATATGATTTCTTACGTGGAGGGAGATCTCAATTTAGGTCGCTCCGCCCCCCCCCCCGCCGGTCGATGCGCTGCGCTGCTGCAGTTACCTTTTGGCAACAATCGCTCTTTTTATGGAGCGTTCGCTCTAGTTGTTTTTTTGCGAAGTGGGAGTGGGGGGCGGTTCTGGGATCTTAGACTCATGTGAAAATTATGGG
The DNA here is from genome assembly GCA_011170035.1 of Teleogryllus occipitalis. NCBI lineage: Eukaryota > Metazoa > Arthropoda > Insecta > Orthoptera > Gryllidae > Teleogryllus > Teleogryllus occipitalis. The sequence continues at coordinate 5,395 of BLKR01005913.1, forward strand.
TTTCGCAGCGCCACTTGAAACAGTAATTAGTTCTATGTAAATAAAATTGGTTTGGCTGTCTGTGATTTCAAAATAACTCATTTTTTGTAATCTCCTAAGCTTATTTCGAAAATATAATAGTCACTTGAGTTGATATGATTTCTTACGTGCAGGGAGATCTCCATTTAGGTCGCTCCACCCCCACGCCGCGCCGCGCCACGCCCTGCCCGTCGATGCGCTGCTGCAGTTACCTTTTGGCAACACTCGCTCTTTTTATGGAGCGTTCGCTCTAGTTGTTTTTTTGCGAAGTGGGGGGGGGAGGCGGTTCTGGGATCTTAGACTCTCGTGAAAATTGTGGGTGAACCAGAACCACTTGAAACAGTAATTAATCGTAATCTAATGTCTGTGTAAATAAAATTGGTTTGGCTGTCTGTGATTTCAAAATAACTCATTTTTTGTAATCTCCTAAGCTTATTTCGATAATATAACAGTCACTTCAGTTATTGATATGATTTTTTTCTGTCCAAGGTAATCTCTAGAATGGCTAAAACGATTTTGATTCCGTTTTTGCTGAATGGTAAAATGTTTTGTGGGGTATATCTTACGTTCCTTTTTCAAATTATTGTTTTTTAATTTTATAAAAAAGTTTCCAAATATACTGTTTTATGCCGGTCTTAATGAAATGCGGTACTCTTTAAGTTACTGTCAACACGAGTTATTAAAAAACCTACCTCCTTTCTAAACTCCTTAGAATTTAAGACGCACTATTTCAGTTTCGGGAAATGTTTTGAAAAGGGCGACGAAATCCATTAAATTTCGCTATTACTCTTTCAGTACTTGTAGGAAAGAATTATTACTGAAAGTTTGCATGGAGGGTGCAACAATACATCTGTTTACAATTCCCCATAACGACAGTTATAGTAGCGACGGCGATCGTTGCAAGAATAGCGAGGTAGGGCTAGCAGAGCCGGAACCAGGGACTCTTGGCAGGGTGACTTTGAGCAGTGCGGTGCAAGGTTGAACAGACTGGAGTGGGAACTGGGGATATTCTAAAGATAGAATTCATTTCTTCTTTGTAAAACATGAATGTGATAAATAAATACTGGGCATGCAGAGTTATGCAGTTGATTCAATAAATATTAAAATTTACTTAATGATGTCGAAAACACTACTACTTACAAGAAGACATATTTTGATTCAAAACGTATACATATCCGGCGTTATGGTTTCTTAAAAGTTAAAAGGAATAAGATAAGAATATGTTAAAAGGAAATTTATTTGTCATAATTACGTATGTTTTTCACTTGAAAGAGGAAGAAGGGAAACAGTAACTAGTAAGCAAGAAAATTTCCATTGGGAACGTATCGGTATCTTTTATTTATTCATTTTCATGATTTTTGTCTTTGAGATTTTGTAGAGGTCAAATTTCATCTTTATAATTAACAGTTTTAGTAGACTTTTTCGTGAAAGTAATTAAGAAAGATAATGACACTAAAAAATAATTCGTTCATATAAAATTAAATTCCACTGAATATTGGCAACGTTACAATTCAGATTTTGACTACACGCCACACATTATTATTATTATTATTATTATTATTATTATTATTATTATTATTATTATTATTATTATTATTATTATTGCCATATCACAGTCGATTAAAATATAACGAAATTAAATGAGTGAAAAACATTAATTTAGTGGAGCCGAAAGCGAAGAGCATGAACTCAGAAAAATGAAAAGTATATATAGTCTGAGATTTGGAAAGGAGAATTTGTTTAAACACTGCCAACCTGTTTAATAAAAATTAAGAATTAACGTTTTGTTGTGGCTATCTTCATCTTTTCCATTCCAACATAACACATCTATATGTTGGTTTCATCAATTAAGCGAATTGCATTGGAGACATATTGTGAAGAACGCAATTATGCTAATAATGTGTATTACGGTTATTACTCGCGGAGCTCTTCCTACAGCCCATTTTCAGCCCATGAATCCGGCGAGGCGACGCGGGGCCTCGCCCCTTCAAGAGGTTTCCCTCGTCGTGAGACCGCCGCGCCGCGCGACACCTCGCATTATCCAGGTGCGGCATAGCAAGTAGCGCCCGCGCCCGCTATATACATTTTTCATCCCATTTCGTGCCCGCGGCGCCGCAGGAGCCGCGGACCCGGTGTAGGATGGCGCGGGGAAGGGGGGAGAATGGCGGCAGCTGCAGCAGCGCGCAGGCAGTGGTGGTGACGAGTGCGGGAGAAGGGTGGTGGTGGAGTGGTGGGGAGGTGGGGTGGCTGGCAGGTGGGGTGGCTGGGAGGTGGGGTGCCTGGGAGATGGGGTGGCTGAGAGTTGCGGTGGCTTGGAAGTGGGATGGCTGGGAGATGGGATGGTTGTGAGAATCGGTGGCGAGGAGATGGGGTGTGCTGCGAGATGGGGTGGCTGACGGGGTGGCTGCGAGATGGGGTGGCTGAGACATGGGGTGACTGAGAGATGGGGTGGCTGCGATATGTGGTGGCTGCGAGATGGGGTGGCTGCAAGATGGGGTGACGGCGAGAGGGTGTGGCTGCGAGATGGGATGGCTGAGAGATGGAGTGGCAGAGATGGGATGGCTGCGAGATGGGGTGGCCGCGAGATGGGGTGGCCGCGGAATGGAGTGCCGGCGAGATGGGGTGGCTGCGAGATGGGGTGGCTGCGCGATGGCGTGGCTACGAGACGGGGTGGCTGCGAGATGGGGTGGCTGTGAGATGGCGTGGCTGCGAGACGGGCTGGCTGTGAGATGGGGTGGGTGGGTGATGAGACAACGGCAGCGGGATGATCTGGTTGAGCGTGGAGGCGGGGTGCCCACAAAAAGCCCAATTGGGTGGATGTGAAAGGAAGGCAACAGTGAGGCGGCGGATCTGCAACCGACGGTGGTAGCGGCGGCGGTGGCGGTGATAACGGAGCGCTGGCGCCAACTGACGGTGGTGAGGCGAGGAGGCAGCTTGCGACGTGGCGCAGAGGGCGCCGTGAGTCCGGAAGCGAGGAAGTGGCGGCGGGGACGGCAGCGGGGACGCAGAGGTGAGTCTGGGAGAAGAGGACTCGCTCGCCCGGTAATGCGCCCGTTAATATTCCGGCGGAGTCGACGGTGGCGGCGGCGGCGGCGGTGGCGGCGGTGGCGGCGATGGAGGCGGATGAAGCGGTGGCGTTAGCGACGGTGGTGGCAGCTGCGTCGGGGGTGGAGGAGGAGGAGGAGGAGGAGAAAAGGTACAACGGACGGACGGGGTGGGAGGAACGCGCTGGCAGAATGAAGGTGATGGTCGTCGTAATTGTTAGGAAAGGTGGCCCGCACTGTGGTAGCGGTAAATTGCGGAGGTGTGAGTAAATTGTGTTGGGAGCAGGTAAAACGGCAAGAGAGCGCGTGTAAAGCACAATGGTGGAATGAACGAATGCCTGGAATAAAGGGTGAAATTAAAAGGAATAGAATGGAAGAAATACATTGAGTATATTACCATTTTTATTACGGTTTATTGAAATCTTAACATTATATGGGACAAATCATGCGTTGTAAATTTTTAGATAAACCGTACTTAAAAAATTAATAGTTTGTATTCATGTAGTAGTCTTGTCGTGTAAAAATTGTTTATCAATGTTGGAAATGTACGGTTACTTGTACTTTCCCAGAAATTACTTTAATTTTAGTTAATAACTTATGAAAAAAATTAATGAACATTTTCTGTTCCTATGCGACTTCTGTGTTTAAAACCATTTGTATAGAACATGTTTTGTGATAAAAATGTATATTAAGAGTTACAATAAATATGACGATATTATATATCGATAATTTATAAATTATTAAAAGGTCTACAGTTAATTTCATTTGGAAAATATTGATTCATACATTTTTGGATTTAATTTGATATTTTTCGATTTAACCTGATAATTCGTACTTTATTATTATTATTATTATTATTATTATTATTATTATTATTACTATTGCTATTATTATTATTATTATTACTATTATTAATTATCCGTAGTGGCGTGTGCCTGGACCTTTAAAAACCAAAGCTGTCATCATTCTATCTAAAAGAGAATACGAATATAATAAAGTAACGCAAGTTAAATGAAAATTAAAATGATCCGACAGTTGAAAACTGCCAATTAAATTAAAAACGGAAAATGACCAAGCATCTTATTTAGAGTTCAACTGTAGTGCAACCACGTTATATGAATTGTGATGAAAGATGAGAAATGAAATGAAAATGATATGAAATTGACTTAACTAGATTTGGCGCTTAAACTCGAAGTACAAATTATTGAGGAACCTATAGAAATGCTGAAATTTAACTGTTGCTGTAAAGCGTAAAAATGTGTTAAAAAAATTATGATTTAAACATGCTTCTTCGTACTCTATTTAAACTAAATAATGTCAGACGCCAACGCGAAATTACAATCACCAACTGTCAGCGCCAACCCCCTGATTACCTTAACAACCTTTCTGACGTTTAAAAATAAAATTGAACGTTAGCAGTTTTTGAAACTTTTGATGAAAACAGAACAAGTTCGGGTAAAAGAATGTAATGAAAATGTTTGCAGAATTGGGAACGGGGGAAATTTCTAAAAGTCTTTACTATTGTAGTACTAATTAAAATATCTGTTTCAAATCCATTCCATCAGACATCGTCTGAGAAATATAAAATGTGGTAAAAATCTTCTGAACAGATTTGGTGTTAGAGATGTTCCCTGACAGACGTTTTGCCGTAAACCAATTTTTCGGTAACAAAGAGAATAAAATTGGATTTGGGTCACACAACGTACTAGAAGAAATAATTTACTACAAATGGGAAGACGAATGGCGATGTGGGGCTTAATGGCGATGTGAGGATCCACAAAACGAGTTTTTATATAAAAAATGCTGTTTTACCCTGCAGTATTTCTTAACTTTCTCTATTCTTTGTAGCAGTATGCAAAAATGTATAAAGAGAAGGTAAGTTATCAGAGGGTCTAGGATAATTTTATAATTCAACAGAAAGAAATGCATAACACGAATAGCTATACACTTAGAAAAGCTCTAACTACGCAGAGAAAAACAAGACGTTCGGCATACGTACAAATATTTATTATTTACTGCGTAGTGAGTCTATGATAAAGGGAATAAATTACATATGAAAGCAACTTGATAAGAAATAAGCAATGCTTAGAAACCTTATTTGGATGGTGGCTAGTACGTGTTACGTTCGGCGGCTAGAAGATGCATGATATTCTATTAATGAGGCCATTTACTATCAGTAAGTCTCAGTCACAATAAACTGAGTTTATCTGTCACATGCGTCTTTAACGCCTGTGAACACGCAACCCTGCAAGTTTCATAAATGCACTTGTACATACCTGCATGTTAATAAATTTAACATCCTTAGCACCAAAAAAAAAACCATCGATTCATTGCAAGTCAAGTCTTTGTTAAGAAAAAACATGATGATGTACAAAACAAATCAGATTTAAACAATTCAGTCGTAATTTTCATTTTTTTCGGAAATAATTATATTCAATTGTAATCTTATTAATAGAACAATTAGACAAATGTATATTAGGTAAATTAACATCATTTTCCTCACATACCACCAAATGACACTACTTGGGTAATCATATTTACTGACGATGTGAAAGTGTCGCTACTGGAAGTTAACGCGTCAATTACTTAATCGAACGTCGTTTCTTTAGATATATTTAGTTTCAGGAGAATTGTTTGCATCCATCTTTCTGGAACCGCATTATACGAACATTGTTTATATAGATATATCGTAAACAACACCCCACAATGTCGTACTAATGTGCCGCAACAACACAATTAATGTGCTTACTATCGCAGTAATGTATATTTTCGCAAAATTCGTGAGATTTTATGGTGAACGATAAAATGCTGAACATACCACGAAATGTTACCGAATTATTACAGCCTCGTCCAAATTGGATCCGATCCCGATTGGCATCTTGGCTCCGATACGCTCACCGGGAGCGGTAGCTCAGTGCATCAACTGATGTCACTGCAGCGCTTCTGATCGGGAGGTACTAGGTTTGAGTCCTGACGGCGGCAGGATTTTCGATACTAGCTTTTCAGCCAGGTCGAATTCAGTCGCTGTCTGGAGGAGAATTCTAGCGGCCGGCTGCTCTGATTGGTAGTTTTCCGTGGTTTCTCCGATCAACACCAGGCGAATGCCGGAGCAGTACCCTACCAAAACGGGCCACGGACCGCGCACGATCTGTCCTTCCCATTCCTTGTCTTATCCTTTCCCCTTTACACACACACTTACACTAACATGCACTACACTACCACATATCCCGAGAGACCGGTCGGGAGCTTAGAGCTTGTCCCGACCAGGGCTCTCCCACAGGTGGGAGAGTCCTGGTTAGGGGGAAACCCCACTTGCCGACGGTAGGTCGGCGCCGGATCTCGCCATCCAGTGGGGGAAGATCACCGCCATCTCCCGAGAAAAAACATGCACTAGACGAACGGGACTAATGACCAGAGCAGTTGACGCGCCCGGGAACACGAAAAAATCCATCAATCAATCCGATACGCTCCGCCTCGATTTCTAACTTTTGGCCTCGGCAGTAATAATACTCATAACATTACTACATATGTTATTAGCTATAAAAACACGGTACGAGGAACGTAACCAGTAACGTGGAAGTAAAAAGAGAATGGTCACGTAATTGTGGGCATGTCAGCTTGTTTTTTATAGGAGATAGGTATAGAATATTGTCCTCTGCAGGGGGTCTGATTAAAGATGTTTCAAAAGCACAGAAAGAATGTTGGAATGGCTGATTTTACTGCAGTGTTTTCTGTGATGCAATGTGATTGCTTACTAGGGCAATAAAAATGGTAATTATTAAAATTATAAACTTTTTTAAACTCCCATTACATGGGTAATGTGGTAAACTAAAGTATTCTCCATTATTTATTATTACACATGTTGTTGGAAAAATCCTGCAAATATCCATAATATTATACAGTATCTACTTTTTTTGTAAAATTAAAAAATAAAAAATGTAGTTTTTTTCTGCTTGACTAATAGGTGTGAGAGTTTACGGGAAGTAAATCTTTCTTTACCGTATTATAAGAGAAGAAACGTCGTCTCTTATTCACCTTTTTCAAAAACTTATAAGTTATTCTTAGAAAAATGAAATGTTTTTCTTAAAATATGTTACTATAAATTGTATATTCGTTTAAAATTAAAGTCTTAAAATTTTTGCACTTTTAAAAGTTTTTTGTAAAGAAGCTAATACAATATACGTGTTTTTTATTTACAAAAAAGTGAAAGCGGATTTCAGATATCATCCTAAAACTGATTTAGGCATGTAGTTACTTTCAAAACTTTTACCACAGAGGATAATACTTTACGACTTCACTTTTTTTAGTAGTTACATGTTCTGGATTTAAATAGTACCATAATATGTTAACTGAATAACGATACACATCTTCAAAAATCCTGACTCTAGTTCCTATGAATTGTGAACGTGACATTAGGCTGAACGAACCGCAGTTCTTTTGAGACTTGTTTAACCCCCGCGTTCCACCACAGCCCTGGGGACCTTTCAGCGCTCTGCACTAAACAAGTCGTTACCTCCAGCGGTGGCACAGGGAAAGAAAGAAGTTGTGAAGCCCGAGAAGCCAGCCCGACTTCTCCGCTCCGAAGACTCCCCCGGCCCCCGCTCTGCGACTTCTGCCACCTCAGCGACTCAGCTGCAGCAAGCACTGGGCCCAAAGACTGGCGTACCAAAGAAATCTATCCAAAAGTAATTAGGATTAAGTAAATAAAATAAATTGTCAAAAGGCCGTTGACCACATTTTCACAATTTTACAGGTTACATAAAAAGTTATTTGAATTTAAAAAATTTTAGTGTTTCTAGGGATATATTTTTATTATTATTATTATTATTATTATTATTATTATTATTATTAATATTATTATTATTAATATTATTATTAATGTTAAATTTATTTTTATATGGGTATTTATACGGATATCTTCTTTCTGAAAATTTGTCCTTCCTAGAATAAACACACGTAAAATGAGAGATTAAACAGTAGCCATTTAAAAAGTAAATGAATTAACTAACTGTAAGCGAACAAAAAAGTGAAACCAGAGAAGTTATGCCTTGTATTTTCACATTTGACAGCCAAATAGTGTATCTTATTTTGAGTTGACCATTTCATAAATGGGTTTTACAAAATAATTAACTTTTATACATGGAAAAAAAATTTTTCACTGATACATTTGAGAAATATACCGGTGTCTTTTTTAGAATAAAGTACTATTACATTAGGCTTCTGTAGCATTCATAGACAGAAAAGCAGTCGAGTTGGGATGATGTCCTTTTCAATGTAAATGTGGTTATCACAGTCTTATATTTAGCAAAACCATTTTAAAATCGATACTTAGCAAAAGTAAATTTTGCAAAGCACCAATTTCCAAAATAGGTTGCTCTTTTCTTTTATCCAGCTATATAATTAAATAATTAAAAATAGTTAATAAATCAATAAATTCAATTATAATGATTACTGTTTTCATTGCTGAGAATAGGCGAGGAAGAGCTTTACAATTCTCCGCTTTCCTGGGCAGGTTATCTCAGCGATAATTATCTAATGAAAACAGTGATGACATATGGAGTGAATGATGATGAACACTATCTAGATGGGATGAAGTTCAGATGGCAGTGTGAGAAGCCAACGACCCTACAAATAAATGGTGAAATTACCCATTCCGTGTTCAGGCTTCGACATACAACCGTCTGCTCCGCGTTCTTGGACGAGTCTCCAAACCTTCTGAAGTGGCTCAGTGCATCAACTGATGTCACCGCAGTGCCTCTGACCGGGAGGTTCTAGATGGTAGGTTTTTTGACAAATACCAGAAAGCTAAGTCGAATTCAGGAGTCCGACGTCTGAAGAATTCTAACGGCCGCCTTCTCTGATTAATAGTTTTCCGTGGGCGCTGCGATCAACACAATGAAAATGTCGGAGCAGTGCCCCAACAAATGGACCATGGACCCCGCTCGATATTTCTTTCCTCTTCCTTGTCTCATCTTCACATCTTACCTACACACACTCACATGCACTGTATTACCACACATGTCGGGAGACTAGATCTTATCCCAGCTGTGGCTTTACCTGGCTGATGGGAGATGGAGAAAAACTACAAACACGAAATGTATGTCGGCGCCGAAACTCATCTACCGCAGGGGGAAGAGCACCGCCTCCTCTAGCGATCAAAACCTGTACTACACTTACAGGACTAAAAATTATTGTATTTGACGCGTCCAGAAACACGAAATTACCAATCAATCACTCACGAGTCTCCAAGTCCCTGGACCACCCAGTCCAACATGCGATTAATTCGTAATTCATGATGTTTGACAACGTAATTATAGTCCATAATATATAATGCAACGCGTTGTGCCTAATTTATGTGGGATAATACTTGACTCTTAATACAATACCGATTGCAAACAGCGTACGTGTTTAGTAATATAACTTCAAACCAAGGACGAAAAGAAAGACAGCTCGGGCTGTGTAATGTAATGGACCTTCCAGTGGTACTCTCGGAAACTGAAATCTGGGTGAACAAATATGTTAAGTGGAAGACACAAAAGATAGATTGCTACAATATGTGAATGGCTGTAAATTCTGCTATCTGAGAAATGAAGTTATAAAAAATGAACTCCAGACCAAAACACCTTAAAAGATACCACAATAATTAGACCATGCGTGCAACCAATGAAAGGATCCGAGTTTAGGATAGAGGTGAAATTGTGCTATAATGCAAAGGTTTGCTGGACTCCTGATAAACCTAAAAATTACATGAAAATGAAACCTGTAAGCAATCCGTAGTACAAGAAGGAAGGGAAGAACCCAGAAATTTTGTAAATTCGTGTTATATCAAAAGTAATAAACTAATTAATGAATTAATAAACTTGTAAAACTTATCTCAAATTGCGTAATCGTTTGCTGTATACATGGTCGCTACTGATTGTTTCATCATATAAAATTGATAATTATGTTTAGTAAAATGGTCCAGCCGAGAATGGTAGTTCTTTGCAGATCATCATCAATCTGATGACAATCACAACCCGTCAGATTTCTTGATTTCATGAACTTTTGGTCGTAACCTTGATAGACTTGTTCATCTACGTATTTTTACATCCATATGTCAGTTCAAAAATTACCAATGTCGTAGGCTTTCTTCATTATTATTTATGTTTGAAATAATTTAACCTCGGTGTATGTAAAAAATATCTATAATTGTGTTGTGTATATACAATATCTATAATTGACACTAAAATAATGAACCACACAAGTAAATGTCAAAAGTTTTCATAAACTTTCAGAAATCATAATGAAAAAGAAAAGTATTGATATTTATTTTATATTTAATATTTATAGTGTATTTATACTATTATTTTATTTGTTATTACACGACATTTAACATTATCGTTCGTAAGATTGAACACTGCTCCTTTGCTACTACTTCTGCTTTCCAGAAAGCATGCTAGCTTTCCTTACTAACCCTAGAGTGGTGCGTTGTATACGTCAAACATTAATAAAGGTGAAAAGTGTAACAGCTATACTTAGTCAATTATGTTTTCCTCCGAGAATTAGATCAAAGCGAAGTTAGAAAGTAGTAAAATCTAATATATCGTACTCATGATTTACTTACCAGATGCTTTAATAACAGACTATGGTTCAGTAGTCAACTATCTTTGTGTTTTCCATTTTTTGATTGAATTCACCGGGAGCGGTATCTCAGTGCATCAACTGATGTCACTGCAGCGCCTCTCACCTGGAGGTCCGAGGTTCGATTCCTGATGGCGGCAGGATTTTCGGCACTAGCTTTTCAGCTAAGTCGAATTCAGTCGCTGTTTAGAGGCGGATTGTAGCGACCGGCTGCTCTGATCGGTAGTTTTCCGTGGTTTCTCCGATCAACACCAGACGAATGTCGGAGCAGTACCCTACCAAACGGACCACAGACTACGCTCGATCTTTCCTTCCTCTTCCTTGTCCTATCCTCTCCTCTTACCCACACACACACACACTAACATGCACTACACTATCACATATTCCGGGAGACTGGTCGGAACCTTAGAGCTTGTCCCGGCTGGGGCGATGCCTGGCTGGTGGGAGAGTCCTGGTTAGGGGGAAGCCCTGCTCGTCGCCTGCAGGTCGGCGCCGGATCTTGCCATCCTGCGGGGGAAGATCACTACCGTATCCCAAGAAAAACACATGCACTACACTTACGGGACTAACGACCTAAGCTGTAGACAAGCCCGGAATCAATAACCAACCAAATCGATGAAATTTTGGCTCGAGAATCGCAGAAGAATGTTGTGCACCCTGTTGAAGCGATAGCGGCCCACTGTGAGGATGGGGGCGGCAGCGACAGGGGCTGAGGTAGTGGCTGGCGGCAGAAATACCTGCTTTCCCTGGCGGGCCGCCCCTCCGCCGCCTGGCTCCGCACCCTGACCCGTCCTCGGGCTGCCGACTCCCCCGCGGAAGTATTTTAACCTCTGGAGGACTTCCCGATTTCTTTCGTTCGACCCGCAGGGCGCCGCGCGCGCAGGTGCTCCGCCTGAAGGGGAGGAGGCGGGACGGAGCGGAGCCGGGGGGGGCGAATGGGGCTGGGTGGGGTGGAGGCCAAGGTGGTGATACGGAGGGTGCCGTGGAGGCAAGCAAAGGTGAAAGCAGGAAAGGGATGAGACGGGATGAGATACGCAAACCGGAGAGGGGCGTGGCTGGCCGGTCAGGCGATGCGGATCGCGGGGTGTCTTAGTGGGATGAGGTGGTCCGGAGCGTGGTGGAGCAGAGGGGCGGAGCGGGGCGAGGGTGATTGGGATGAGGCGAAGCGGGACGGGACGGAGTGGCGCAAAATTGAGTGAGGTGGGTGGAGTGGGCGGATGAAGGGCGGATGAAGTGGAGCGATGGAGGCGGTGGAGGCGGGCGGAACGGTGTAAGAGGAGGCGGAGTGGGGCGAGGGTAAGTGGAGCGGGGCGAGGAGTGGGTTCAGGGCGTTGCGGGACTGGGTGGGGGTGGGTGGGGCGGGCGTCGGAGGTCCAGGATCGGAGGCCAAGGTGGTGTTAGGGGGTGCCGAGGGGGCTAGCAAACGTGAGAGCAGGAAAGGGCTGAGGCGGGATGAGTTTCGCGAACCGGAGAGGGGCGTGGCTGTGCGGGCGGGGCGAGGCTGAGTGGGATGAGGCGGAGCGGGATGGGACGGAGTGGGGCGAGGTGGAGTGGGACAGGGTGAAGTGGGGCGGGGTGGAGTGGGGTGAGGTGAAGCGGGGAGGGGCGGAAGGGGATAAGAGGAGGGATGAAGCTGGTGAGCAGGAGGAGCAGGCGAGGGTGGTAGGTGGAGCGGGGCGAGGGCAGGTGGAGCGGGGCGAGGGTAGGTGAGTGGGCGAGGGTAGGTGAGCGGGCGAGGGTAGGCGGAGCGAAGCGAGGGTAGGTGGAGCGGGGCGAGGGTAGGTGAAGAGGAGCGGGCCCGGGTGGGGTTGTGCGGGGCGGAGGCCCACGATCGGAGGCCAAGGTGCGGATACGGAGGGTGCCGAGGGGGGCAAGCAAAGGTGAGAGCAAGAAAAGGCTGAGGCGGGATAAGTTACGCAGACCGGAGAGGGGCGTGGCTGTGAGGGCTGCGATGCGGAGCGGGGCGAGGCTTAGTGAGATGAGGTGATCCGGGGTATGGCTGAGCGAAACGACACCTAGAGTGTTGTGGCGGGGAAGGGTGGATGCGCGGGGCTAAGTGAAGCTGGGGCGAGGCGGGGCGGGGGCGAGGCAGGCGGAGGCGAAGGCAGGACGGGGCGAGGCGGAACGGGCGAGGCAGGACAGGAGCGGGGCGAAGGCAGGACAGGGCAAGGCAGGACTGAGGTGAAGGCGGGACAGGCGAGGCGGGACGGGGCAAGGCAGGACGCAGGGCGAGCGGGGACGAGGCGAGGCGGGGGCGGGGGCGAGGCAGGACGGGCGAGGCGAGGACAGGCAAAGGCAGGACAGGAGGCAGGGTGAGCAGGACAGGAGCAAAGGCAAGGACGGGAGCAGAGGCAGGACAGGGGAGCGGGGGCGAGGCGGGACAGGGGAGCGAGGCGGGACGGAGCGAGGCGGGACGGGAGCGGGAGCGAGGCAGGACGGGGAGCAAGGCAGGACAGGGGGGCGAGGCAGGACGGGGCGGGAGCGAGCGCGGGACGGGGGCGAGGCGGGACAGGGCGAGGCAGGACAAGGGGAGGGCAGCGGGACAGGGCGAGAACGGGACGGGGCGAGGCGGAGCAGGACGAGGTGAAAGAGGGGCGGGGCGAGGCGAGAGAGGCTGAGTGGGGAGAATCGTACCGAAGCGGGCGGGAAGGCGCGGGACTGGGCGGGGCATGTCAAGGCAGAGCAGGGCGAGGTGAGGCGGAGCGGGGCGAGGTGTGAGGCGACGGGGCGAGGCGGAACGAGGTGAAGAGAAGCCCGGAGCAGGGCTAAGCGAGGCGTAGTGGAACAGCCAGAAGGGAGGACTAGCGGGGAGTGGTGACTGCGACGAATAGCAGGGAAAGGCAACATGGAGACAGTGAGGCGGGTCAGGAGGGCAGGGTCTCGGATAAAACAGAGCGTTGGCGAGTGGAGTTGGGGAGCGACGTGGAAACGGGCTGGGGAGCCGGGGCAGGTAGCCTTTGGCCCGCTTTGTTCGGAGCACCGCCTTGCGGGTAGCTATGCCCTCCGGCTGGAGACGGATCTGCATCAGTGCGCCGGCGTTCCTTGCAAAGAAACACGAGGCAGGAATATGAATGGATGGGCGTGGTGTTAAAAAGGAATCCCTTCTAGTCTTTTTGACACTTTTCGTTCAGGTACTCTCAACCTTGTTCTTTTTAGCAATTTTGTATATCTTCTAGTTTTATAGCAACATCCGTTTTGTGCTTTATTCCGATTTACATCTTCAATTTATATTTTACATAGATATTCCTCTCAAACTTTCAAAGCCTCTTTGATTTAATCGATCGGATATTTTTTACTTTCATGTCCCAGTTTTCATACTTTTTCTATCCCTTAAGCTTTTATTGTTTTCTCTCATTTATGCCTATTCACCTTCATATCATACTCTAGATTTTCTCATAAAAATTAATTTCAAAAGCTTCTGTTTTGAACAATTTTCCAGGAACCTATGCTTTCATTTTCTCAGTTTTTGATTTAAGTATGCGGGTACCCAAGAAAGAGCGTCATCGCCGTGGGGTGTTTCAAGAAAGGGCACACAGCCGTGGTGAGTGCTGTTTCTCAGTACGCCATTGCTATACAATCTGGGATAATATTCTAGATGCTTGACGAGGATTTGGTAGTAAAAGGATTCACTACTAAGGAGTCATATCTTCTGATTTTTATTTCATTGAAGTATTCAATCTCTATATATTTTAGTGATCTCATTTTTCTTTTCTATCGTTGATTCTCTCACTTCTCTTCGTCTACAAATTCTATACTCTGTTGGTCTGGATCATTCCATCCACTACTTATCTCTATTCACGATCGTTTCTGTACCAGGTTTGTGTTTTTATTTATACGTACTCTCATATATATGAAGTTTCTGGTTATGTTTAGGTTTTTCTTTTATTTACTGTGTTTGTAATTTTAGTTTTTTTTTTACTTTCTTAATATCGTATTTACTTTTCATTTGCATACATTATTTATATAAATTCAGAATTATTTATTTTGCACTCAATTAATTACAACTGCTTTGACTTGGCTAAATTTGATAATGTAAATATCCCGCATTTGTAAACATTACTGTAATTTCCTCCTGCGTAAATTGTTGTCTCATGACACATTTTTGTGCTAGGAGAACTATAAAAGGATAAATTACGCTTACATTTGAATAAACACTATTAATATTAATTCGATCTTAACATTCCAAAAATTACGCTTTGCTCGAGGGTAAAACTTGGAACCATGTAACTCATTAACTTTCAATTTTACCCTGGAGTGTCCATTGTGCATGTGTGGAGCACCGATTTGCGGAGTTCAGAACCAATATCAGAAGAATTCACGCGGTGCCGGAGCGCGTCACGCGCACCGCCTGCTGCGTTTTTCCGGTTGCGAATCCGCCGGGCGCCGCTACTCTCCATTTCCGGTTGGAGCCTCGGGGATTTGCTTTGACTCGCGTCAGCGCGCTCTTTGTTCGCAAAGGTCTCCTCTTTCAGAGTGGCCCCACACGCAGCGGCTGCGTGTACAGGAGCGCTCCGCCGGCCGTAGTACATGCTCTGTGCTTGAACGTCTGAAGGTGCCTTGTAGAGGCTTGCGTTCAACTGTATTTGATTTTAGTATTTACGTTGAGAACTGTTGTTTGTGGTGGGTCTCGTCCAAGATGTTTTATTTGAATATGAAACATGTGACGGTTGGATGCACGGATTTCGCAGGGATGTTCGTAGATATTTTTGAGGGAAAGGAAAGGTTTTGGAAAGTCAAATTTGGTGTGCATGGCAGTTTTCCCCAACTCACTTTAATTTACAGCTTATTCAATTTCAGGAGAGTACACTTTATTTACGATCAGAATTTTCCAAAAAAAATTGCAACTTTCTATTTAAATATTTACTTTCGTATTTGGAAACTGTTGAGCGATTTTCTTTTATTCTCCTGTTGATTTGCCACTGGCTTCGCATTTATTCCCAATCTGTACATCGAAAGGCCATAATTTTAATAAATTCCATGAAGAGTTTATAACTCCATTTTAAATTTGCAAATTTTATGGATAATTAACATGAATCTTATTTGACAGCAATCATGAATGTTTGATACATCTCGTACGTTGGTGAGCCACCACATATCTCTATTATTTCTCTTTCTTATTATATTCTATCTTATTATAAAGGGCTGAATTGAAGGGATTTCGTAATGAATGGTACATATATACATACATACATGCATACATACACATATATTTGAACTGCAATTGGGTATGACCCGGTGGCAGTTAAATAACATTAATTACAATAATAATAATAATAATAATAATAATAATAATAATAATAATAATAATAATAATAATGATAATGATAATGATAATAATAATAATAATAATAATAATAATAATAATAATAATAATAGAAAAGGAGTACAATACAAGACAAGGATGCCATAATCATACTATCACTAATACTAAGTAAAATTACAATTATTTTAACTCTGTCATGATATCCAATAATTATATGTTGGTCATACTAAACTTTAACTTTGTTATGTTAGATTATATTATATTCCATATCTCTTTTTATATTCTATTAAGGCAAGAAATATATCAGTAATTAAATGCGCAATTTTTTGGGGTGTTCAACATATTTAGATATTTTCGATGATATACTTCCCAAGCGCCCTAATTGTTTTTACGTCATTAGTTAGACATTGTTTACGCGAATTTGCGTAGACTTGATCCAACCTGAGAAACACGGATGTGTCTCCCAAACTCCTCCGCTTGCAGTACTCCTTGCTCTGAGGACGATATTAATTGCCGTATAAATTAAGAGCGCAAAGAAGGGGAAGAAGGCTATTTGTACATTTGGTGGGCGGGCCGCCTTGTTAAACGACGGCACTTAATAAGCGGCGAGGTTTGTTTAGCTGTGGAGGGGCCCGTGCTACGGCCGGTGTCGCATGATGGAGAGCGGGCGACAGCACGGGGCCACGCGGTTAGGGGAGACTGCAGTACATCAGAGCTCAGATGCGAAGTTTCACTGATTGATTCTCCTAGAAACCCTAACATTACCAAGTTAGCGTGCTTTACCAACAATGGGCAAAAAGTGCCCATATGTTTAACTCCTCATCATGACTATAATATTCTAATATATCACAAGATATATTAGATATATTTATCTTGTGAACAAGATGTATTTATCTTGTCACAAGATATATTTATCTTGTGAACATGAATGATTTATAATGTAATTAGAACGAATTTAATAAGTTCATATTGTTCCATGACTATTAAGGTAATTAAAATAAGTGTTGGATAATCTTATTGTACATTGTTAAGTTTCAATGTTCACAATTCCTTGAATAACGTCTTCATTTAAACCACTATCAGTCATCCTAATCCTTTTCGACAATACGTACAGGTTAAATACAACTCACAAGTACAAACAGCGGCACAGCATTGCGTCGACAATGCATGACAACCACTACAGTGTTGTCAAAGTAAATCTATAGCCTTCATATATTTTTGTCACATGTTTTACCAACCCCGGGGCAAAAATTGCCCATGCACGTAAATATCGCATATTTGTTTAAAAATGTTTAAGTTCATTACGCAGATTTTAAATGTTATAACGCATAATTAGGTGTTATTGACAAATATTAAATTAAATTTAAAATTAAAAATATCTGAATCCATTTAAAGCACAATTTGTTTTACAAACGAACTAATGGGCAGTTTTTGTCCATGATTGGTAAAGCTAGGGTTAAGAAACATTAATAATAAATCGTAAGAATTACAGCAGATTACTGATAATGGCTAAGAAATTCAAAGCTGCTATTATAATAAAAAAGTGTTAACCAAGGCAACGCCTTTTATTCGTTTATCTTACAATAAAGGCTTAGTGCGCAACCATTGTACGTACACTTTTATCATCAATAGTTTGTATTGTCCCTTTCAAAATAATGGTTAGAAGACTTAGCGATGAAGAATCGAAATCAGGCAAATGCGAATAAGCACTTGGAAAAACCTTATCTTTCACTGTTCGCATTAATGGCCGACTGTCCGACAAGTGAAGATGACACTACCACTTGACTGGGCTGCTGTATTGCAAAGAACTAAAATTTTAGCACGTTTCCATTATGCAACAGCACTCTACAGAGCAGTAAATCAAGGGGCTCACATTAGTGACCTGGCCCGAGTTTGGGTACTTTCTTCTAAATATTATTTTCCTGGAACTGCCATGAAGTTTTGATATTTATATAGTAAATAACTTCACCAAGTGCAAATGTGCAGCTCACTCTAATTCAAATAAGCACATTATAATCTTGTGATGTATAATGTTTGAAAGAAAACTATTCTTATGTTGTTAGTGTGCGCTTATTTATCTCATTAGTAGATTTATAATTTGTTTGTTCTTTTTAATTTAAAAAAATTAATTATTCTCTAGCGACCCAAGTTATCACATGTTGCATTCACGTGCTGCGTATTAATATCTCAACACTGACAACGCTTGTGAAACCAAGATCAAGAATAATATACTGAATACTAGATTAATGTGACGATGTAAACAACTTGCAAGCTGCTTTTCGTGAACGATTATTCAATTAAGAAATGTTTACTCACTTTGATTAATATCTCGTTGGTATCACATCTACGCATGTACTCTCATACAATGAAAACAAATGGTCGAAAGTAACTGTAATTACTTATACGTTAGCTATCTGCGTGTAGGAACCAAATGAAACTGAACGAATGTATACAAAGTGTGCTTTTTTAACGTAAGTGTTTTCCCCTCATTCTTCTATACTCATGGGGCATGCTTTAGTATATCTATATATGCGAATTCTTGATTATTCGAATTAACAAGTTACTCTTTATTTTTATTGGCAACAGCCGTTACCGTTTTGCTGTTCAAAATTCAACGAAGCTAAACAAACACGTTTGAAAATAATATCAAAATGCACATGTCTTTGGTACATTTATCATGTTTCACATAACTTCCTACTCATTGTTCATGTTAAATATTCTTCCTAAAGAGAAATATGACCCTTCTGCATATTGTTACTACTTTCTCTTAAGTCGAACAATTTTTGTACTTAAGTTAAACTTCTAGAAATAAAAATACTGTATTGGTAAATTGAGAGTGTAAGATGTATCTCTTATGTATTATGAATAATAACATTTATTTATTTATTTATTTAGTCAAAAACATTCGAAAACTGTATGTGACATATGGGAGAGAAAATCATCTGCGCACACTTTCTTGAGTTTTAGAATCCCTTCCCAACAATTTAACTATTAATAATTGAAACATGAAAAAACAATAGTAATAATAATATATTTTAAAAAGCGAGAGATGAATATTTCAAAAACTAGATATTTTCGTTGCCGAATTATAGAAAACCTATTTGTTACGGTAAAGGAATGAACAGATTTGATTTTTCTGTATTGCTAACAAAATAGAAACTCACCCTAAGCTCTACTACCACGACAAGCAAAAGGAAAGCTCAACAAAACGTGCGCATAGTGAAGCAACATTTATGTCCTGAAGCAAATCAAGGGGCCATCCCAACATTTGCTCAATGGATCAGGGAAACTGGACAAAAACCCGATCGAGATGGGGTTCATTGACCCGGAAGCTGAAGTACATTACTTGTTACAGGCATTTAAGTCTTTTTTAAGAATTATACAATGAAAAAGTAAACTAATTCATTAAACTGTATCATTGTTTTTTTAAAGTATACATTATTTTTCTTTTTGACGATCAGTATAGTATCTAAGTGTATAGAAACAGTTTTGCAGCAGAATAGATTTTACTTTTAACTTAAATTTGTGTTCCAATTTTAATTGTTTAATTTTATCTGGCAATACGTTGTAAAGTAATGTACATGTATTGTTTGTGGATTTCTTGTAGTGAGCTGTTGATACTGACACTTGATGAACATAATTTCTACGTCTAGTATTGTAACTATAAATATCAGTATTACATGAAAATAAGTTCCCACCGTTAAGTAAGTCAGTTTTGACAAATACTACAGATTCGTAAATAAATAGACAGGGCAATGGTAAGATTCCAAGCTCAATAAAAAGAGGCTTGCAGAGATCACGTGAACGACATTTTTTCATAACATACATAACAACATAATTACTATATTTTGATTGTCTTCGCAAATTGAGTAAAGAAATCAGTTCTCTATTTCGATGCTATTGGAAATCTCTTTTCGATGCTATTGTAATAATAGAAGAGAGTCAATGATCCCCGTAATTAATTCATGATCAGAGTTACTCTACCAACGGTATTACAGTATTTTGATTTTAAAGATTATAGATAGTGCCCAACTGCTTGGTGATAGCGTCGCGTATTGACTTCAGAAGTATCGCGGTGACGTACAATAATAGCAGCTGCACCGAAGACGTAATCTATCTTTGATACCATGAAGTCGGAGCGAACAAACGAAGTAAAACACCCACGAACTACATTTTGCTGTGAAGCGAACGTTGCAACATTGCAACATTTGAAACGTGCAGCAACGTTGCAACATTTGGTGCATACATAAGAAACATTTTTGATGGACCTTGTCTTATTTCGAACGTGCGAAGCCTAGTTCGTCAAGGTTTGATTAGCGCTTTTCCAACCACTCAGACGTAAAGTTCTTCTTATTATAAATACCATTACGCCATCATTATATCGTCAAACAGGCGCAAAGAGGATTACCATTCCAACTCAAAATTGAACTTCTGACGCTTTTATTTACATTCAGCAAACAGCCACGCGCGTACCCTTCAAATACAAACAAACTCTCAGAAACAAGTCGTGAAGCAGAAGTGTTTACGCCCTGTCTCCCCCATTAACTACTGGATTACCTTTTCCAAACATATCCAAACAACCCGTCCGCGGCGGGGAGGGAGCGCAACATAAACGCGACCCTTCACGTAATATTTTAAACTTCGGAGGCTGCGTTGCGTCGCGTGACAACCTCGGAGAGAGGTTGCTTTACGGAGGCCCCTCTGCCCTCCGCCCTCTGTCGGCAGCGGCGCCACAGGCGCTGTTCCACAACACAAACAGAGGGACTGAAGCGCGACACCTACCGTCGAGTAGGCGATATTTCTCGCTGTAACCGCGGTAGTTAAGGGAAAGAGAAGCCGTTGCATACGCTGTCGTTTGATGTTTTTTCCGTGGTTTCTCCGATCAACACCAGGCGAATACCGGAGCAGTAGCCTACAAAACGGGCCACGGACCGCACGCGATCTGTCCTTCCTCTTCCTTGTCCTCTCCTTTCCCCATACACACACAATTACACTAACATGCACTACACTACCACATATTCCGGGAGACCGGTCGGGAACTTAGAGCTTGTCCCGGCTGGGGCGGTGCCCCGTTGGTGGGAGAGTCCTGGTTAGGGCGAAACCCCACTAGCCGACGGTAGGTCGGCGCCGGATCTCGCCATCCAGCGGGGGAAGATCACCGCCATTTCTCGAGAAAAGAACATGCACTACACTAACGGGACTAATGACCAAAGCAGTTGACACACCCGGAAACACGAAAAAAATCAATCAATTCAATCAATTGTTTGATGTTATGCTGTGATGACTGGAAGATAGTAAAATATTTAAAGAATACTTATCAGAAGGAGTGGATTTTCTTATTCTGTTCAAGAGAAGATTTCTATTCTTCAATTTTCTTGGATATCTGTCTCGTTTTTGTTTAGGTTTGGGGTGCAAAATAACTACAAATGCCAAAATGTAGTTCTTGACTCTTTATTTAGAAAATGTAATGAAATGTATAGCGTTATTTAACAATATTATCGTAATATAAAATGCTTCAAGACACGATATAGTTTGTTTATTTATAAAGAAATCATATTAAAAGAAGTTTAATTATTACTTCGCTATGGTGCATTTTTCTCAAAAGATATTCTAGATACACGTTTCCTCTTTTTCAATTAGCAATTAAATGACATCGAGATTTGTATTCATACTTTTAGTTTTTATGTAGATAATAAAAATAAATCTGAAAATTAAAAAGAATACCTAAATATTCCTTTATTTTATTATTAAAGAATTTTTAATTTTTCTTGAAACGTTTTCGGTTCATTAGATAAATGTAGGGTGGAATAAAGACACACAAAAGTTGGTCTTTAATATAGAATAATAGAAAAACAACACCCACAAAAAATAATCTTTTGTCAGTTGTGTCTGACACTGAGATGGAGACTTAAACGAATGATATTCAAATATTACGAAAGAGGTGAATTACACGACACCAACTGAAGATTTGAGGTGATATTGTATGAAATAATGAAGTATTGTATGAACGTCGTTTGTAGGAGATCACGTACCAAGTTGCGTAGAACAGAGAGCGAAGTGGAAACTCGCTAAGCCCATGCAGACCTTACGTCGGTGATTAAGGGGTAAACTTCCGAGACTGTGCTACGTCGGATGACAACCTGGGAGTGAGGTACCGTCGGCGACGACATACACACTTCCCACGGCCGCAGAAGAGCTGACGCAGTAACGTATCTAAGATATCAAGAAAATTTAATAGCTTCTAGAACTTTCTGAATATAATTTTATAGCAGATTTTCAGAAATTTATAAAAGGTTGTCTTGCGAATAATGGTGTTTTTAAGAAGTTTTTTGAAGAATAACACGATATAAAGTTGATATTTAATGAATAATTTTGTATTACGTATCTTATATATAGTCACAAATATTTAGAAAGTTTAGGAACGTTTATATGAGAGCAAGAAATTAAAGAATATAGGGATGTTTCTGAGAAGTCTTAGATTTTAAGAGTGTATTGTTGCCGAACAATCAGTTAGAAAATTTTAATTTTGTACCTCGACGATATAGGCATCATGGACAACAATATCCCAAAATATTTTGAGGTTTGGAGGAATCGTCTCATAAAATCCCCTTTTTTGCATGGAATGATTCAGATATATTTCTTAATGCAATTTATCTCTCAATGTTAGATCTTTAATTGAATTTATGCGATATAAATAAGGTAATTATTTTGAATACATTGAGTAAAAAAAACAAAAAATGTTGACTTTCGATTACAAAAAAATGCCCGTCTCCTCCAAACCTCCACTATCCTGGCGTCTTGGGAAAAAGTCCTTTTATATCCCATCACAATCTGGTTATATAGTCTGGCTAAAAAGTATGGTTATATCCCATCACAGATAGTTTCTTTCTCCACTGTCGAACTGTAAAAATTGCAAGTATTTAGAAAATTTGTAGACGGAAGAGAACTTGAAGATGGATTTATCAGCTCCGATAAATTCCATTCAATTTTTGCTTCTCAAATTGGTCTAAAAATTTCGTGCAATGTTTACACTGTTCATTTTCTGGACGAATAGTTAAGCCAAGAACGCGTCGAGAATCCTATAAGCCAACTTTTTTTTCATGAAAGCCTTCCTCTTCATGGAATTCGAGTGTATTTTGCATTTTCTGCCTCACCTGCCGTTTCTTCAGATGACATTGTCTCAAACAAGAATGAGCAAACCCTTTCAGGAACTTGGAATCGAATCCTTCTTTTCATGCGCTCCTCCCGCACGAGCCCAGCAAGTGGCTGGACATCCCGAGTGGTCGCGAGGTGGAGCATGTTGCGGTGGGACCTGCTGAGAAACGGAGGGGCAAGGTGGCTTGATTGATTGATGTTTTTGGTTTTTTTTTCGCGCGCGTCAACTGCATTGGTCATTGCATGTTCTCGGAAGATGGCGGTGATCTTGGCAGCTGGATGGCGAGATCCGGCGCTGACCTACCGTCGGCAAGTGGGGTTTCCCCCTAACCAGGACTCTTCCACCAGCGGGGCACCGCCCCAGTCGGGACAAGCTCTAAGCTCCCGACCGGTCTCCCGGGATATGTGGTAGTGTAGTGCATGTTGGTGTAAGTGTATGCGTGTAAGGGGAAAGGATAGGACAAGGAAGAGGCAGGACAAATCGCGCGCGGTCCGTTTGTTAGGGTACTGCTCCGTCATTCGCCTGGTGTAGCTCAGAGAAACCGCGGAAAACTACCGGTCAGAGCAGTAAGCCGCTAGAATCCTCCTCCAGACAGCGACTGAATTCGACCTAGCTGAAAAGCTAGTGTCGAAAATCCTTCCGTCGTGGAGAGTGAGAACCTAGGACCTCCCGGTTAGAGGCGCTGCAGTTACATCAGTTGATGCACTAAGCTACCGCTCCCGGTGGCAAGGTGGCGAGACTAGAGAGGTGCGGAGCGGGTTTTGGCGAAGCGTGGCTTGGTGGGATGGAACGCGTCAAAAGTGTGTGTGTTTGTGGGGGGGGGGAGGTGTGAAGCGAACGGCGAAAGACGCGATGAGGCGAAATGTGGCGTGGTGGGATGAGCGAGGTTGCGCGAGGCGGGACGCGGCCAAGCAGGACTGCAAGAGGGAAGAAGGCTTTGGAGATGGGCGGGGCCTAGTGCAACGTTACGGTGTGTGCCGGAATGGCATCCGGCAGAGTAGGGTCGGGGGCGAAGGGGTGGAAGGGAGGTGGCTGAGAAATGAGCTATGGGGAGATGAAGGGGTTAGGTTAGAGGCTGTGAGATAGAGAGGTGTGTGCAGAAGGGGTGGGGTGAGGAAACGAGGAAGGAAATAGGGGGAAAAGAGAGGTGAGGGGAAGGAGATGGCTGAGGGGAAGGAGAGGGGTTGGGGAAGGGAAATAGGTGAGTGGAAGGAGAAGATTGGGTGTCGGAGATGGGTGAGGGGAAGGAGATGGGTGAGGAGAAGGTTTTAGGGATGAGGGAATGGAAAGGGAAAAGGATGGGAGAGGGGCGAAAAGAAGAGGATGGGCGATGGAAAGGGGTTAGTTAGAGGGAAGAAACTAGGAAAAAGGAGTGTGATGAAACGGGAGGGGCGAGGGGAAGAGGAGAGGGGGAAGGGGTAGGGAACGGAGTAGCGACCGAAGGAAGGGGAAGGTAGGGACGAGAAAAGGAGACGGAACGAGAGAAGGGGGAGGAAAGCGATGAGGAACAGTGTTGAGAAGTTGCGGGCAGAGTGAGGATGAAGGTCAAGGAACGAAGTTACACTGAGAGTCGTGGACAGAAAGTCAATGGAAGGAAGGACAAGAAAAGAGCTCACAAAGAATGCAGAGCAGGGCAGGAGAGAAGCAAGGCAATGAGTTGAAATGAGGTGCGAGGGGGAGGCCGGATGTGAACGGAAAGAAAGCGAACGAGTAAGGGAACTGAGAGGCCAGGAGTTGGGCGGGTGAGATGAGGCATGGAAGGGAAAGAGGAGGGCTTGAAGAGGAGAGAGGAGCGGGAGGGGGGCGTGGCGCGGCCACAGGAAAGAAAGCGAACGAGTAAGGGAACTGAGAGGCCAGGAGTTGGGCGGGTGAGATGAGGCATGGAAGGGAAAGAGGAGGGCTTGAAGAGGAGAGAGGAGCGGGAGGGGGGCGTGGCGCGGCCACAGGAAAGAAAGCGAACGAGTAAGGGAACTGAGAGGCCAGGAGTTGGGCGGGTGAGATGAGGCATGGAAGGGAAAGAGGAGGGCTTGAAGAGGAGAGAGGAGCGGGAGGGGGGCGTGGCGCGGCCACAGGAAAGAAAGCGAACGAGTAAGGGAACTGAGAGGCCAGGAGTTGGGCGGGTGAGATGAGGCATGGAAGGGAAAGAGGAGGGCTTGAAGAGGAGAGAGGAGCGGGAGGGGGGCGTGGCGCGGCCACAGGAAAGAAAGCGAACGAGTAAGGGAACTGAGAGGCCAGGAGTTGGGCGGGTGAGATGAGGCATGGAAGGGAAAGAGGAGGGCTTGAAGAGGAGAGAGGAGCGGGAGGGGGGCGTGGCGCGGCCACAGGAAAGAAAGCGAACGAGTAAGGGAACTGAGAGGCCAGGAGTTGGGCGGGTGAGATGAGGCATGGAAGGGAAAGAGGAGGGCTTGAAGAGGAGAGAGGAGCGGGAGGGGGGCGTGGCGCGGCCACAGGCGCCCTCTCATTCGCCAGGCGGAGTTTGCGCTCGAGCCATTTAGCAGCGCGCCTTCCATTAGGGAGACTCCAAAGCGCCGCCAAGTTGGACGTGCGAAGTTGGGAAGAGATGTAGCGCGCGAGGTGTAACGTGCGTCGGAGCGCGGGCCCGCGTGCGGCCGAAGGACGTCGAGGGAGACGAATCGGCGGATGACAAGACGCGGGAGGGAGACACGGAGTGGATGAAAGATGGATACAGGCAGAAAAGAGATGGAAGGAACGTGCAAGGTGGAAGTTTTGTGTGAGAAAGCTGCCGTCAGAAATCGCTCTGAAGAGGTTTTATAATGAAAATGATGGTTGGAGGAGAATTCTAGCGGCCGGCTGCTCTGATCGGTAGTTTTCCTTGGTTTCTCCGATGAACACCAGGCGAATGCCTGAGCAGTACCCTAACAAACGGGCCACAGACCGCGCGCGATCTGTCCTTCCTCTTACTTGTTCTATCCTCTCCCCTTACACACACACTTACACTAACATGCACTACACTACCATGTATTCCGGGAGACCGGTCGGGAGCTTAGAGCTTGTCCCGGCTGGGGCGATGCCCCGCTAGTGGGAGAGTCCTGGTTAGGGGGAAACCCCACTAGCCGACGGTAGGTCGGCGCCGGATCTCGCCATTCAGCGGGGGAAGATCACCACCATCTCTCGAGAAAAACCTGCACTACACTTACAGGACTAATGACCAAAGCTTTTGACGCGCCCGGAAACACGAAAAAACCAAACCAAACCAAAATGATGGTATCGCATTACTAATCCAATTTGAAAATGTTGAAATAAAGTTTGTATGGGAATTTTATTAATTGCCAATGCTCCAGAAGTAGCTAGCCTGTACCAAACATGCTAGTGTAACGCAATCAGAGTGAGGTTTGACTTTATTACTAAGACTCCTGCTATTGTCTTCTAACTCTTCGTATATCGAGTCTTCGTATATCTAGCTCTCAGAATTGTGTGTGCATTCTGATACCCTGCGTTTTTGCATCGGTTTTCCGATTTCTATTGATCATCTCCTTCCATTATTTCATATTCATCACATTATTTTACAATCTCGTTTTCGATTGCTCTGATTTTGCTATTTTTCGGCACGGTTTTTATTGTTGGAGGTAATAAATAAAAAAGCATGATTGTCATGGTTTGTTCTTTTCCTGTTCTTGAGGTTATCGTATACTGTCAATATATGTCTTTCGTATTTGTTTCATTATCTGTCATATTATTCAATAATTCTGTTTGCTTTTTTGCAGGTAAGCGGAATATAAACGAGATGAGTTCCCTGACTGTACTGTATGCGGGTTCCGTGTGATGGAACTGGAGATTATTGTCGTCTCCAAGAAACCTTGTATTTATTAGTAAGTACTCTTCTTTGTTTTATGTCTTTCTGTTTGGTCTTAGAATATATAGAGCATTGTATATACACTATGATGTTTTTATATTCTCGTTTGCGTTAATCTTGCAAACATCGAAATCAGATTCTTATATCACGCGATTTTGGAAGCGTTGAGCAAAGGGCACTTGCTCTGCAAGTAAGTCTTCAATGTTCTTACAATTTTTTTTACTAGTACTGTTCTGTCATAGCGACAAAAGCAACCGAACATAAGGTTCAAAACCTTTGGGGCCATTAAACAACTTAAGCCTCATGGCGTCCGTGTGTGGTATAATCCAAATAACGGACCCAGTCTGTTTTAACTCTTGACTATCGTCTCGGTGTACGTAGTTTACCCTCGTCTGCATTTACTCCATTTTCTTAACGACGTTAAGAACTATTTGAACCCGTCGTATTATAAAACAAGCATTCCACACCAAACCAATTATTTTGAAGCGTGAAAGTGACTAATTCCCTCGCAATGTGCCAGAAGAGTAAGGTTTCACACGTGCGGAACTTTTCTTGTTCCGCTGCAGCCACGTGCCACGGGTGGTCCAGGAGGTTCATCTCCCGGTGACCGGACCCTCCCGTGCTGCATCTGTATTCGCGCGGTGTTCTCCGCTTCCAGGAGGGATCGCGCGGTCGCAGCGGAGGCAAGTGGAGCCATTAAGTTGGCCACCCTGCCTCCCCGCGGGGAATCCCTAAGTGGCGAGGAACCGCGCGCCCAGGGACGAGTAAGCCACTCGCCGGCCGAGTGGACGAGCGAGAGCAAGTGGAGCGATAAGCGCATAAGATGAGTGGATAGACCTGGGTGCTAGGAGGTAAAAAATTACGTACGGGCGAGTGAGTAGTTAAACGAACGAGGGAGTGCGAGCGGGCAAGTAAGAGGGGATGGATTATATTTGGAGCGTTAGCTCGGCGGGTTTGCATGGGGGGGGGAGGAGCTAATGTTAGTTCCAAAGAACGTGTGCACGAGTTCAGAGTGGTGGCGACGGGGTGATTTAATGTAGAAGCGAGTGAAGATAATAGAGAGCAGACCAGAGGAAAGAAAAAAATGCCAGCGGATGGGCGAAGGAAAGAATCGACGGTTGGGCAAGTGGACGGATGGACCAGAAGACGGAGGGGTCTGGCATGTGTATAGACGGGTCGGGCGAGTGGATTGACGGGTTGGGCGAGTGAAAGGACTGACGGGCCGGGCGAGTGAAGGGCAAGGAAAGGCGAGTGGAAGGACGGCCCGGGCAAGTGGAAGGACGGCCCGGGCAAGTGGGGGGACGGCCCGGGCGAATGGAGGGACGCGCCGGACGAGTGGACGGACGGGCCGGGCGAGTGTATGGACGGGCCGAGTGAGAGTGTATGGACGGGCCGAGTGAGTGGACGAACGGGCCGGGCGAGTGAACAGACGGGCCGGACGAGTGAACGGACGGGTCGGGCGAGTGAACGGACGAAAAGACGGTTGAAAACGTTTGACAGACGAGCGTCACGAAGGATTGACAAACATACGGGCTTCACGAAGGACTGACCGAAAGACGTGCGTCCGGAAGGACGAACTGACGGATGGGCGAGCGAGCAGGTGGACAGACGGATTAATAGAAGGACGAGACAAACGGTCGAGTGGACGGATGGACGGGTGAGCGGACGCACGAGCGAGCTGGCAAGGCGAGTACCAAGCCCACAGGCGAATGGACGAAGCAGCAAGCCCACTGGATCAGCGAGCGACTGGATCAGCGAGCGCTGGAGAGTCTGGAGAGTAGAAGGCGAGGGGGCGGGCGAGAGGGTGCGCGACCGCATTGCCGAAGGGCTGAACCCCCCCTCCCGCCCATGAGATGAGGTGGTGCGTGAAAGGCTTTGGGCGGCGATTCGTCTTGTGGGCGTCCGATCCCTGCTGCTCGGCGAGCGCCGTTTCTGACTCACTGAGATGAGAAATTGGATTACTAATGCGACTGCCTTTTGCGGAGGGTGGAGGAAGAATTCCAGGACTGAACTTTTATTTCCATTTCTTTTATTGGTATCGTATTGCCCTTCTCCTGAGCAGATCGGGATGCATCCTTTCAGTTTGCGTAGTTGTAGTTCGTGGGGTAAAAGCAATCGAAATATATTTTTGGGGATTCATTAAGTTGTTTCGATTGGAATATGTTAAGTTCGGAAGAAAATATTATTCTTTTTACCAAATGTTTATTACTAACGGATTTATTACTCGAATAAAAGTTGCCCGTTTGACTTCAAATTTATTTACATTTTTAAATATTTTTTTTCCTTATTAGTATTTATTTAGTTAAGCACTAATTAAGTTGGTAGTAATAAAAATTATTTAATAGAAACCGTGGATTTTCAATCTTTATTGAAATTTGGAGTACACAGGTACAGGAAGAAGTATATTTCCAAAGAAACTTCAAATGTTACAAAACAGAATTGTTGGCACAACGGCGGCCAAAATTAATTCAAATTTGGAACCGTACTTTGGAATCTATGATTTATAACAATTCCGCAACGCTAATTAACAGCAAAGAGCATGCATTTGAAACGTCCCGCGTCGGGCTTATAATATTTTTTCTCCAAAAACGGCGTGTTTGCTTCCAGAGAGAAAGACAAAGACATCTTTCGTGTGAAACTCTTTCGAAAGACAAACAGTTGAAGAGTTGAACTGCTTTCATTGACGCTTGCGAGATCGCGCCAGATACTGGAGACACTGTAGAGTGTCAACATTCCGCGAATTAAAAGTTTTTCCAAAAGAAGGCGCGATTGAATAGCATTATTTAAAAAGAAGATGGCCGATCACAGTTTCGCGGCGACTCGCCTCGCTCGAGTAAAACACCGTTAAGATGTACGTATATAGTACGTTACCGACTATCAGTTTAATTATGTAGGGTTGGTATTGCAACCTCAGCTGAGAGATATTGGCACGCGAAATCGCTCCCATTGTCGAGATTTCCCAGAAATACGACTATATATATTCATATGACACCACGAAGGGTAATTGTTGTAGACTTTTTCGACCGTGCGTTTGCACAAAACATCGCTTCGTCAGTAAAAAGTCGTGGTAATTTACATCTTGGTGGTATTGAAGAGATTAAATTTTGACTAGTTGTAGCAGTGTGTGTTTTGGGCGCGTAAGAGCACGTAGTGAACTGAAATTGTTTATTGCACGAATTATAACAGAAAACAATCTTCTGTTCGTCTAAGGAAACATAGACTATAAGGTAACATTGACAAACTTCTTCCATTATCAACAATTATCATGCTGAAATAAACTTATAATTCTCGAATTCTTTTCAACATTTTCCCGTGTGGCAAGCTAGAAAGCCACAAATTCAAGCTTTGGTTACAAATTTCATACAAAGGTTACAAATTTGTCATAGTTCCTTTGGTAGACGTGTGGGCTTCATTCCGTATACTGCATTTGATTCCAGGCACAGAGCACTGACCCATGATAGGCAGGTAGCAAAATGCACAATTCCTTCTTGAAATTCCATTCGCACTACTTCACGCACAGTTATTAACATCTGTAGTTGAAGAAGAGGGTTTTTAGGATTCTATATAATGTCTCCCATGTACGATAAGATGCGATGCTACGCCCTGGCTTCGTGATGTATCATTTTGTCCTTCCAACTGATGTACACGTAAAACTAGAATTCCATACCGAAGAAGATTCGATTCCTAAGACCCTTTGAATACGAGCCTTTCCGTGCTGGTCTTAGAAAGAAAATCGCATCTTAAAAAATTAAAAAAAAAGACCTTGAAGAGAGTCTTCCGGCACGCACACACCCGGCATGTGACGCATCGGCATGCGTGCTACGCACCCTCCCCGAACGCACGGCGAACGTAGCAGCTGAGCCGTATCTCCCGCCCCTCGCATTCCTTGGCGCAAGCTGTACCTGACGCGGACGTCTCGCCGCGACGGCCTCACAAAAAAATGCCGAAAACATTTTTTTCCGAAACGCAGCGGGAAAAATCTCACAGCGGGAAGGGTTACCGTCAGGAATGCTCATGGGTCTCTCACGTGTTGCATTCAGAACAGTCTGCTACGAAGCTCCACTATTTCCTAGACTCGTGAATGTTTGTCTTTAATATTCATAGGTTCATAGTGGCCTTCGTAGGCGCTCAGATTCATAGTTGTGAAAGTCATGTTCATCAGTGTAGTCAGTATCTTGTTTATGTAGGTTTTTAGGAAATTATTGTTTGCATTTGGTCTCATAAAAATGTCAAACCCATGCTTGGGGAGTAAAAAGAGACTGATTTCGAGACTTCAACATGCAGTGTGTGCATTTGTTATATCACTTGACTATTTTCGCCAGACGTTAAATTCATAATTGTGAAAGAATCATAGTTGTGAAAGTCATATTCATTAGTGGAATTAATGTCTTGTTAATGTAGGTTTTCATAAAGTCATTGTTTGGATTTGGCTTCATAAAAATGGCAAACCCGTGCCTGGGGAGTAAAAAGAGACTGATTTCGAGACTTCAATATGCAGTGTGTGCATTTGTTACATCACTTGACTGTTTTCGCCAAACTTTAAATTCATAGTTGTGAATGAACCATAGTTGTCAAAGTCATACTTATTAGTGCAATTAATGTCTTGTTAATGTAGGTTTTCAGAAAATCATTGTTTGGATTTGGCCTCATAAAAACGTCAAATCCCTATGTGGGGAGTAAAAGGAGACCGATTTCCAAACCTCAACATGAAGCGCGCGCATGTTACTTCTTCTCCAAACTTTAAATACTCGTATGATACAAGAATAAATATCCCCTAAACTACATTGTGCTGTAAACTCAAGTTATTACATTATTGTAGATGTTATTAACTTCCTAAAGCTTTATGTATGTTCCTAGTTTTATCTCACAAATACAAATCATGGAATTTTTTGCAAGTTTAATATACCTACTCGTTTCTTACCAGAACTTTGTCAGCTTAACTCCATGAAATATAACTGAGTCCTCTAATAGTGTTCCATGGCTACAAGTTTTTCAGTTTTCTCGGCTTTATAGTCGGCAAAAACACCCGTTGCTCAGGATTCATGGACGTTTATGAACGTCCGAACGCATAAGCGATTCTACCATTCAGATATATTTCACTTGATATTTATTTATTTAATGTCAAATGAGAGAAAACTATTTGTAATCTGTAGACAGGAGAAATTCATTTACTAGTGATCAGAAGTAAATCAAGGGACCATCTCAGCCTTTACATACTGTATAAAGGAAAATTGAACGGAAAACCTGTAATACAATTTTTAAATTAAATAATAACTTATCTTGGCATTTGATCGCGTGATTTTAACTGTTTAATATATATTAAAATATTTTGTAATATAACGTTAAAACATTGTATATTTTCAATGACACGTGTCATTTCAATTTACTTGTCATTGTGTACAGATACTCTTAGAGGACTGTTAGAAGAAACACTTGGTAAATAATAATTCTTACCACCTATCTCACTAACCAGTCTGTTTACGAAAAACTACACCACTTCTTTTTGCAAATTGTAAAATTTTCTGATTAATTTCGGGAAGTACGTACCATCTCTGTGATGCAAACACTACCGCCTTCTACACAAGACTCTAGCCCAGAGGAATGCTCTATGCTCCCCTAGGAGTTCCTTTGTTTGGAGTTCCAATATTTATTAAGGAAAGTAGGGCGCGCTGTCGGCGTTAATGGCACAAATGGAATAACACAGCGAGACGGGAGGAGCTGTGCGCACACCCGCTTGCCGCGTGAGACGAACTATGAGTGCTAGGGCTTCAAAGAGAAACGTAAGAATGGGTAAATTATGATCCGGAGCACGGTCGAATCCACTTGCTGCTGTAGGGAAGCGAAAGAGATAACCAGAAAATAGGAGTAGTTTTTGCTGTTTCTTTCACGCCATTTTTCTCCCTCCTCACAGTGAAAACACACATTGCGTTGAAACGGGAATATTCAAGGAAAATGTCAAATTTGTAGAAGTTCTTTTTTTGTGGTCGATTTGCATTATTTTGTTTCTCAGTACGATTTTTAGTGAATAAATATACTTTTAGATATCAAAATTACATTTTCACAACGTGCCTTACCTAACGGAGGCTGTTGGACAGCTAAATGTGCATAACAATACTTTTCGAAATTAATTATTTATGTTTATTGCTGTTAAAGTTTGTTTTGTGCTAGTTTTACAATGATAGTAGTAGTAGTACCCTCTTGCATAAACCAACAAGTAGATTATGTTGATGAAGATGGTAGGAAAAATTATGGAATAATGGTGGAAGCAGATAGTGTAAATGGCAAAACCCCGAAAATATCTGCAATGTCCCACCTTTATTCTCGTGCAGTGACCAGTATTTGAATTCATGTACCTAGTAATGAAAAGGTAGTGCACCTTTTGGTCTCTCAAGAGGCTTACGGTTCACTAAGAACCTCAGCAGGAGCAGCAAGCCAGCTGATCAGTCTTTCTCATGGTTTTCTTTGGAAGCTTGATCAATACAACAAACAAGAAGCAACGAACCTCCTTCACCTCTGATATTTGTTTTAAGACAGTTATAGTACCAAAAGTTTCACATTTGAAACCTAGGTCGTGAATGAAAAACCGACGAAATCAAATATCATGAAAGACATCAAAACAATTCACAAGTACAGAAATAAAGCAGTATTCGTTACTCTGAGTACGGAATGAACCTTGATTACACCTCTTCCGATTGGGTCTTCAGGGCATCGGCTTAATATCCCTAACACCACTACCCTTTTGTGTTTCAATATTCGATATTTGGAATGACGTGTCGAAGATTTATTCATTATAATGTAAATTGCAAACGAAGTAAATTTAAGTCATAACAGATTATCCAGAAACTATTGCGTTCACCTCCGCCCTCCGCCTTCAAGTGATCTTTTGAACTTCGCTATGTCAACATCCACTCCACTATGCTCCTCCTTTGCTAAAAATACCTCATACGAAACAGTGGCACTTGATCGATTGATTAATGCTTCCCGGCACGACAACTGTTACATTAATCAATCCGTTATTATATTTAAGTTTGTAGTGTAATGACGTAAAGTGCAGTGAAGTCAGATAGTGCAGAAACAATAATGTGCTCCTCCGCCGTGAAGTAATGAATTGAAGCTCGGGATTATCAACCTCCGCTGCACTACGGATGCTTTTGATAAAAAACTACCTCGTACGAAATAGTTGCACTTGATATCTATATATTTAAAAAAATATGGTATTCTGCCATGGCTTCGTTTAGAGCTTCTACTGAACCGATTGTAGTATTTTTTCGTTTAAATGAAAGAACGTGATCTCTAGATGTGTTATCAGATACTGTTAGTGTTGATTCACCAACATTTACGGTGTAAATTAATTAATTAAATCATTCTTTAATATTACGCTTATCAATAGTCAATTGGTTTCTTCCAAAGCCGCATCATGGTGGCGCTGCTTGATGTTTTGTTTTGATTGTTAAGATTTGTTCACAATTCGTCAAGGTTTTGTTTCAGTGTAATAATTGCATTGTGGTGTTGATAGTTGGCATGTATTTGCTTTTGGGTTAATTTTGTAGAGAACATTCGGACAGTGGGTTTTGCTCGGTTGTACTTAAGTAGTGAAGTTGTACATAGGTTATGTCGATCGTTGCCCACGCTCCCTAAAAGACGCAAACGTACTGTAAGTGGACGCAGGGAAAGAGAAAGTCAGTGTAGAAGTCGTATTAGTGAGGTCATTTCGTTCTCTGTTGGTTCGTTGTCTATGAAATGTCAGTTTTGTTCTGCACTTCCCATGTGAGAGAAATTCTGCAAACGAGTTTACTCTGTGTTGCTTAAATGGGAAAATAAGATTACCTTCGAGCAATATGCCAGAAGAAATTAAAGTTGTTTATAGATGATGACACATCAAAAAACTTTAGAAATAATATTCGTCAGTATAATAGTGCTCTTTCTTTTGTGTTATTTGGTGCCGATATTGCATTGCCACCTGATCATGGGCCATACATGTTCAAAATTTTGGAAACTCCACATCACAAAATATCTTCGTTATACCTGAAGATCCAAACAACGCAACATATTGTGAACATTAGTCTGGGCACAGTATTTTACATTTATTCAGATCTCACCGTCAAATTTTGACGGGTTCTCACTAGTATTGATTAATGTGTCTGGGCACGCCCACTGTTCTGTTCATTAGTCCCGATAATTAGGGGCTTGGACGTGGTCTAATTAAATGGTGAGATTCTGCGTCGACCTATGCGTCGGTTTGCGGAGGATTCCTCTGTTTAGGTATCTCCCCCAGTGAAACACTACTCCAGCTGACATAAGGTATAAGTTATCGACAGGTCTCCCGAATGAACTCCCGACATGGTAGTGTAGAGCATGCATACTCGTGTGTGTGTGTGTGTGTGTGTGTAAGAGGTGAGGATAAGATAAGAAAGATAAAAGGAAAGGTCGTGCATGGTCTGTGGCCCTTTTGTGAGTGTACTGCTCCGATATTCGATTGAAATTGATAGGAGAAACCACAACACTACCAATCAGAGCAAACGACCGCTAGAGTTCTCCTCCAGACAGCGGCTGAACTCGACTTAGCTGTGTAGCCAGTGCCGAAAATCCTGTACAGACGGGACTGGAGCCGCAGCACCTCCCGGCCAAATCCCCCGCAGTGGCAACAGTCGTCCTGAGCCGCCGCAGCCGCCTTCCGCTGGTGCGGGCGCCAGCGCCCAGCGCGTTGGTGCGCGGCGGGTGGCCGGCGGGCGGCGCGGCGCTGGGCCAACACAAAGCGGGACAGGAGAGACAGCGCGGGCGGAGCTGCCTGCTCCTCGTCACAGCTTCCGCTGCTTGACGCCTTCCATTTCGCCTTCCCCGCCGCCTACGACGCTTCCGCCGCCTCTGCCGAACCCGCTGCCACCGCCGCCGCCTCCTCCTCCTCCTCCGCCACCATCGCCACCGCCGCCTCCGCCTCTGCATCCACCTCCACAGCCGCTGCTATCACCGCCGCCTCCGCCGCCTGCACCACTTCCTCCGCCGCCACCGCCGCCGCCGCCCCCGCCTCCGCGACCGCGTCCGTCTCCGCCTCCGCCGCCATCACCTCCGCCGCCACCTCCACTGTCAGCGCCGCCGCCGCTGCCTCCACCGCCTCCTCCTCCTCCCCCCCCCCACCACCGCCGCAGCCGCGGCCGCCGCCACCGCAGCACCCGTCTCCGCCTCCGCCTCTGCATCCGCCTCCACAGCCGCTGCCACCACCGCCGCCTCCGCCGCCTGCACCTCTTCCTCCGCCGCCGCTGCCGCCGCCGCCCCCGCCTCTGCAACCGCGTCCGTCTCTGCCTCCGCCGCCACCACCGCCGCCGCCACCGCCACCGTCGCCACCACCGCCGCCTCTGCATCCGTCTCCACAGCCGCTGCCATCACCGCCGCCTACATCGCCTGCACCACTTCCTCCGCCGCCCCTGCCCCCGCCCTTCGCCGCCACTGCCCCGCCTCCGTGATCGCGTTCTTCTCCGCCTCCGCCGCCACTACCACCACCGCCGCCGCCACCGCCGCCTCCGCCGCCGCTGCAGCCGCCGCCTCCGCCGCGTCCTACACTGCCTACGACGCCTCTTCTGCCTCCGCCGCCACCGCTGCCTCCACCACCTCCGCGGCCGCCGACGCAGCCTCCTCCGCCGGCCTCTCCGCCACCGCCTCTCCCGCCGCAGCCTCCGCATCCGCTGCCGCCGCTGCCTCCCCCGCCACCTCCACCGCCTCCGCCACCCGCGCAGCCTCCGCCTCCGTTACCGCCACCGCCGCCGTCGCCAGTGTTTGCTGATATGCGGTGATGGCTGCTTCCTTTGACCGGTAGCCGAGGTCTCCCAAAAGGCTTTCCTGGTTTCAGGCATAACGCAAGCAGCCACCAATCTTCTTCCTCTTCTGTAAGGTTTGGACCTGGTCTAGTCAGTTCCAACGTCAATCGAGTTGAGCTGCTCTTCCACCTTCTTCTTGACCTCCAGGTGTTTATTATTTCATTTAACTCGTAGCAACCAATATCACTAGTAAAATAGACCGCGTACGGTACAGATATCATACACTGAAGACGTAGGGTGAGAAGATTTTAGAAGTGGTCAGGCAGGACCACACCCTAATTGATCTTTTTTCTAGGTTTTGACCGGCTTAGTTGGCTCAGGGGCATCAACTGATATCACTGCAATGCCTGAGACCAGGAGGTCGTAGGGGACGAGTCCCAACGGCGGCAGGATTTTGGACATTAGTTACATAGCGAGGTTGAGTCGCTATCTGGGGGAGAATTCTAACGGCCGACTGCATTGATCAGTAGTTTCTCCGAACAACACCAGGCAAATGGCGGAGCAGTACCCTCAAAACCGGGCCACGAATTGCGCGCTATCTGTTCTTTCCCTCCCTAGTCCTATCGCCTCTTACTTACTTCTTACTTACACACACGCTTACATGCACTACACTACCTTACAGGTCAGAAGCTTAGAGCTTCTCCTGGCTGGGGCGGTGCGGAGGCGGTGGGAGATACCGGGTGGGGAAAACCCAGCTGGGCGACATTTAGGTCGGCGCTGTATCTCATTATTCTGCCGGGGCGGAACACCGCTACCTCCCGCTATAAAAATACCTACACTACTCGTACGAGACTTAATGACCTTAGTAGTTGAGCGCCCGGAACCACTTATCCATCAGTCAATATTGCCTTTGATATTTCTTTTCCTCTTTCATTAGCTTTCCTTACAGATACATCTGATTAAACTCAGACACAGAACTTATTATTAAAAACTCCACACTTCTTTTATATATTCCTGTTCCTTTATTTCCTCAGCTTTCGTTCATTTTCATTATTTCTAGTTCCATCTCCAACATTTATTACTATTCGCCTTTCGCTCTTAAACATATTCATCATTATACTGATTCGTACTAATTACATTTTCTCCTCGAAAACCCATTCTTTATTACTTTTTCTCCTCCAAAACCCC
This sequence comes from Teleogryllus occipitalis, assembly GCA_011170035.1. Taxonomy (NCBI): domain Eukaryota; kingdom Metazoa; phylum Arthropoda; class Insecta; order Orthoptera; family Gryllidae; genus Teleogryllus; species Teleogryllus occipitalis. The sequence goes on from BLKR01005913.1 coordinate 43,250, forward strand.
ACCCTTATTACGTTTTCTCCTCCAAAACATTGCTTCATTACCCTTCTTCTTCCTACTTTAGTATTTGTCATCATTTCTCTCCCTCCTCTTCCTTCTAAATCATTTTTGGACCGAGTTACAAAAGTTTCCAGTAGCACATGAAACCAAACGTACATTCTACCCATCGCTGGCGGGAAGACTATTGGTGGGTTTTTGACACAATTTGTTTGTGGGAGCGACCTTTCGTTGGTACCGTTTTTGTGAATTTGAAATGAATATTTTATTTTTAGGGGTACTTTTTTGTTGACTAAACTTTTTAAATTTTACTTTTTCAAAAACGTTTTTAAGTTTTTCCTTCGAATGTATCTTGAATAGAGAGCGATGGGCTAGTAGGTGGGGTTGCTACTGTTCTCGAACCTGTCCTAAATATTCATTAATATACCAAAACATTTGTTTCTTATGCAAATGATTGTTCAATATTTAGATTTTAATACTGTAATATAAATGTTTTTAAAATTGTTAATGGTTTTGGATACTTTTGAACAAAATCTTACATGTATTTTCAAAAAAGTTTGAAAATCTTTTTAAAAACTGCACCAATTTTTTTAAACTTATAGTAAGTTGAACTTTATCCAAGAAAACTAGGTACTTAATCAAAACACATTTTTTTCAAAAGGTATTCCATAGTATTCTCTGTAGTATGAGCTAAATATGAGAAATTTGTTTATTAATCTATGCAAGGATTAAATGTAAGGATATATCATATTTATCATTTTGAAGTAAGAGATCACTTTAGAAACAAGTAGTCGACTGTCTAAGGTCGCACCACAACTTATCTGCGCTACCCAATATCCCAAATCGTACTCAATTTCAGATGTGATATTTATCGCCAAACATTTCAGATATGAACGAAATAGGTTACGTCATTTCGATATGTCTTGTTAAAATATTGTGCAATAAGATTCAATTCTCAGTATAGGGAGTTAACGGTGAACGATTCTAATAAGCTTCTGGAACATTTATAAGTTTAAAAATCGAATTTATTCTGAAAATCCTGCAGTTTTTGTACGAGTGATCAGAGAATCTTTGAAACAATATTTTTTCAGCGTGACAGTCACAAAAATAAAATTTGACATGAAAAATTGTCAAAAAATCATAGCAATACAGGGACTTTACAATGACGAATGTCATCAGTTTTGACAAACACCCCATCCACAAGTGACACGCCATATGTTTCCTAGTATACGCCATCCTGACCCATGCTTCGATTAGTTAAATTCAAACGATACGTTTATTGGAAACACCCCGAATTCAAAGCCAGCAGGCGAATAACGATCGGCGACATGTATTTCGAAACATTTGCAGAGTTGCGTGAATTGGAGATATTCCAATTTGCCGTACTTTCCTCGGTGTTTGTTGTTTTGGTAGTTTGCAACTCTCTCGCAGAGTAGCTTGCCAAGCAAACCGGCCCAGCACGCAAACAGGACTAGGCCAACAGACCGCACTTCTGGCGCTTCGCAGGTGAACAACAGAGCAACGACGTAGCTAAAGTTTGTGCTATCTAGGATGGCCTTGTGGTCTCGGTAGTTTTTGGTTTCTCATTGATTGATTTTTTTTGTTTGCGGACGCGTCAACTGCTTCGGTCATTAGTCCCGTTAGTGTAGTGCATGTTGTTGTTTTTCTCGGGAGAAGGCGGTTATCTTCCCCCGCTGGATGGCGAGATCCGGCACCGACCTACCGTCGGCTAGTGAGGTTCCCCCTAACCAGGACTCTCCCACCAGCGGGACACCGCCCCAGTCGGGACAAGCTCTAAGCTCCCGACCGGCTTCCCGGAATATGTGGTAGTGCAGTGCATGTTAGTGTAAGTGTGTGTGTGTAAGGGAAGAGGATAGGACGTGGAAGAGGAAGGACAGATCGCGCGCGGTCCGTGGCCCGTTTGATAGGGTACTGCTCCGGCATTCGCCTAGTGTTGATTGGAGAAACCACGGAAAACTTCGGTAGTTTTTGGAATATTGCACATTTCTACTAGTGTAAATTTTGATAATGTATTTTATAGATAATTTAAGGCTTATGAGGTCACAAAACATCCAAAAGTTTCGGTGAAATTCACAGAAATCTCAGAAGTTTACGTGTAAATATGTTTACCTTTGTTCTCCTAATAAGTGTACTAAACAGGGATGCATAAATCCGTTGGCGCTCATTCCGCTATGTGCTTATGCAAATCACAGCGGGTGAAATGCTAGGACGGACAAAACCCTTTAATTATTTTTAAATGCTTTTCTTGAACTCCACAAACGTAGATATCTTCTTATAACACCAAATAAAATATCTTAGCATTGAAAAAACTTGTAATTTTCCACAGAGTGATATTTGTGATGACACACTAAAATTTTGTCTTGGAACAATTTCCCTTTCTCGGTTTTTAACTAGGACTATTTTTTTTATAATTAAGCTCGAATTCTCGGTGTTCTAATTTAAATACGATCGTTAAATTTTGGTACAATATAACAGCATGAAACTGCATACAAAATTGAATTAAAGAAACGTCTTCTGGTGTATTTCCTAAAAATAAGTTAATTATAACCGGTCCGTCTACCAGCCGATCACAGCACGCCTGACTGATCCATGGTTGGCGACTGCTCATGGTGAGTTCATCAAATGTATTTCCGAAGAGGATGGTCTCTACAAACACGATAGTCAAATATATCTCTTCCTACTTAACCTACCCGAAAAACTCTTTAAAAGTGCTCTAGACCGTAAAAAAATAATGAAAAAATTAATAACGGGGAAAACCGATTTGCCACGTATGTATCTGGAGACGTTTATATAACATTTATATAAAGAAAGTTTATATAACATTTTGTGAGTTGTATTACAAACACCTTTTTAAATAAATCGTACGAGGTTTAAAAATAAACGAAAACGATCCATATCATTTATCAGTTTATATGTTTTTTTATTCGGCTTCTCGGGTATCATTCTTTTTCTTAAATAAACATTCTGTGCAAAAGATGTAGCGAGAGTAGTCACGGTGGATTGAGTTCGCAATCGCTGATAACTCCAATGTCACTGCGCAGATCAAACTGAAAGGAAAGTATTTTTTAAAAGAGTTTTTAGGAATACTAAAATTGTGATTTCTAAAGGAAGAAATATTAAAATAAAAAATAAAAATAAAGTCGTGTGGACTGAAAGACTTCGCACGACTACTGCAAGATAATGAAAATATTTTCTCATAGGTTCTGTAGCTTTGATCGTCCCACTTTCGACAGCAGTTGAGGTGACGAAACGTGTACCAGAACCGGCAAAAACAATTTTTTGTAACGATAGAGTAGAATAACCTGACTTCAACAGCAGACCTGGTATTTTTTTAAACTTTTGTATTTTCTAACACTAAGGTAAGATTTTTTCGAATCTCCCACGCTTTGTTAGATGGGGAAAAGTTTTCAAAAGACGGATTAATATTTGTTGGATACAAGTTTCGAAATTTGACACTGCATTAACGTTACAAATTATTTGAGAAACGGTGTGCTATTATAGCAACGCTAGATTAGTACATTTATGTTGGGTTCAATCTTTATTGTTTTGGAGTTGTATTTGAGTATTTGAATTTCATAAAAACATTCATGGACATTGTAAATTGTAACATGAATCGTCTGTCATAAAGGTGGTTTTGTTTTATTGTCTACAGTTTTGTTAATAAAGTTAGTTTTATAAATATTAAGAAACAGATTCAGTGTGATAACATAAAAATAACGATTCAGTGTGATAGCATAACAATAATATAAAGATTAAAATTGTACGCAACAATTAAAAATACAAAAAGGTATGTGTCAGCTTTTAGCACCACTAGTGAGTTATATCAACAATTGAGACTGAATTCGTCATGACTGCAACCCGTCGAGATTAATTCAAAAATGGCTAACGGAGTGCATACCCTGTGATTGCCGACTGCCGATTGTCGAAATCAAGTGGTAAAATCTTAAGCTAGGTAACCGTGAATTGTGAGCGTATTCCGATGTTGTGACCCCCTTCTACGTTAGTACACAAAACGTCACGTACAGAAGAAGTTATGTCTTCTACTTGCACACTCGAAAATTTACGACGTAGCTCGATAGGTATATGTACTTCATACACATATTGTGCATCTAATACATATTATGCATGTTGTACTTCAGCGATCTTTCGCAAACCCACAATTAATTGCATGCGCGCTTGCAACACTTGCAAAGTTACAAGATCGCACATGTGACATTGTTCTTCCGTGAACTTACGCTTAGTAGGAATATTAATTAAACGCGCGACGGTACACTAGCAAAGTTACGAGATCACACATATTATTATGTCCCTCAGTGATCTTCCGAAGTATCTTCCTTCCATAGTAGCTTCCCGAAGTGTGTCGTGCATTCAATTTTCGACACGACATTTCACATTTAAGTCTTGCTGCATGATTTTACTATTTACTTAGTTGATATTTTAACTTCCTTTATTTGAAAATAACTGTTCTAAATACTTGAAATACGTGGTGGTTCACGCCTTAAGATTTTCTGAACCAATATTTAAATCCCGAACAGGTTTTTGTAGTTTTTCAACTTCTTTTCAAATTACATTAGTAAGAAAAAATACTTTTCTGATTACATGCAAATTGTCTCTGCCACTACGTCTGATGATTTACTTTGTAATTCCGAACCTCGAGAAACGAAATTACTACTAGCTACTGTCATCCTCCAATTCATAATAATAATAATGAAACTTCTTACTACCGTTCCACTGTCCGTTGTGTCCCGTAATATTGTCTGCTTCTACGGATCAGTATCTAGAAATCACGGTACATGATATCAATGTCCTGGTAATAACGTGTCTCGAACTCTGATGCGCATACTTGCCTGACTGGTTAAAATACGTATTGGTCACCGGGGTGTATTACAATCCGTGAACTCGCGTTCTATTGTTGCTTCATTCATTAAAGATATCTTTCTCCCAATAAAATACCGTCAAGCCCAAATTTTTTCACTGCCTTGATTTAGTACGCATCTTCATCGATGTTGTCCCACTTACATCTTTGGCATTATTTCATATAACGGGTACTGTCCTGCATCTGTGCCGCATATTCTGCGTATCTCCTCCGTACGTTCTATCGAACACGCGGTTCTTGCCGACCGGCCCTCACCTCACATCCTACCCACACATCTCCCATCTTTTTGTTTCTCTCGCTCGGCACTCTCCTCTCGCTTCTTCGGCTGTTTCGCTGCTTCAATTCCTTCCTCTCGGTCTGCTTTTCTGCTCTGCTTCCTCCTTCCGCATCCCCTGCCCCTCCCTCCCATGTTGCTTCTTCCGTTCCTTTTGATACATCTTCCGTTTCCAACCCTTTCCTCGAGCACCTTCTAAATTCACATTGTCGCTTTTTCGTTTCTCTCCGTCCTTCCGCTCATTCTGCTCCGTCCGCTTCATGCTCTCCTTCCGCTCTGCCTGCTCCTTCTTCCTATCTCTGCTTGCCCGAATCCGCCTCCTCCGTCAGGTCCCGCTGCATCCGGCACTGCAAGACTGAACAACTCTCAGCAAAACGCGAACAGTTCCGTTAGATATTGTATTTAACTAAATGTAATAAAAAGCACTTTTTAATCGTATCTACGCTACTTTATTTCTTATACGCTCCAAATCTGGGAGCAAACACTCAAGAGGTTCGTATGTTTGGGGTGCTGAGAAACATACATACATACATACATACATACATACATACCTTGAACGCACATTTATGAAATAAAAAAAATAGGATTTAAGGAACCTTTAACTACTGAGATCTTTGAAGCCCACGTGTTATGGTCTAATGACTAGATGGTATTGAAAATAATGAGGTGAATGAGAAGTGAGTGACAATTGTGTCTCGACTACTTTGGTAATCAGTCCCGTTTATGTAGTGAAAGTTCTTTTCTTTTCCGCGAGGTAAGGTGATTCTCGTTGGAACATAAGATCCGGTGGCCTAGGTGTCAGCTTGGGAAGGTTTTCTCTCTACACGTATCTTCCCAACCGGAGCAAGATACCGTTTAAGCTTCTGATTGGTCTTTTAAAAATATCTAGCACGCGCGCGCGTGTGTGTGTATGTAAAGGCGGCTCCAAACATTCGGTATTCGCCGAGCAGCGTGCTACCACTCGCTCAATCCCGAGCAGCTGACGTGTTCGGCGAATGTTCGCTTCCTTTGATGTGTCTTAAAGGCCAACATGCGGTGGGTAGGACGAACCCCGACCGCTCATTACTCGCCAAATAGCAAGTAACCCATTCACACTACTCGGGATTCGGCGAGTGGTTGCTCGCTGTTCGCCGTATAACGAAATCGTGGAGCCACCTTAAGGGAAGGGATGTATTCTTGGCTGTCCGGGATGAGCCGCGTCTTGGTCGATGGAGCTGCCGTTTCGCCCATCGACCGAGACGATCGCCGAATCGTCAGCTCCATCGACCAAGACGCGGCTCATCCCGGACAGCGAGGGATACAATGATTCCGGCTACGGAAGCCTACGAATCCATGATAAGGGAAGGGAGGCCAAAATGAGGAAGGAAAGATCTTGCGCTGGTGGTAGCTTTCTTCTTAAGAGTACTGCTCTGGGATTCGCCTTGTATTTTCGGAGTAATCACCGAAAACTATCGATCAGGGTGACCAACCGCTGAAACTCTCCACCAGAAAATGATTGAATTCGAATATTACGTATAGTATCTAAAATCAGCCGCCACCGGGTCTGGAAACTCCAGGACCCCCTATCTACAACGTAACTAATGCTAAAACTGAACTATCTGTGGACGTCCTGTAAGGTCACTGAATTCCTTAAAGACACTTATAGGCAGCGTTTTATGGTTGAAACCGTGGGAATTTGCGGAACTAGAGAGGATGACGTCGAGGTTACGAGAGGACCTACCCGGCACCCTCAAGCTACAGACTTCCGGTGGGCAAGGGGTGAGTCATTGTGACGCATAGAGCAGCCAATGTGATAATTGTGAAAATTGAAATAAGAAGGAGGGACAAAGCTTTTCCTATGAAACCTGCCGAGAAGTCGCTTTTTACCTAAAACAATCTTTGTTAATCCACCAAGTATTTTTGTGGTATTCCTCTCTACGTTTATTTTTTTAGAATTTTTTTAATAATGTACTCATTGTATGATCATTAATTAAATAATATTTCTGAACCACTTACGTTATTTCTACAAATCTCATAATTAAATTTGGAATGTAAAATATGTTCCTTTGATATCATTGTCAACCATTTCATTTCACAGATGAGCATAATTTGCTTTATTAAAATACTACTGCTAAGGCCGAGAATTTTCGCAGAACTGTTAATAACCTTTTATGAGCATAAATGCAAGGTTAATTTTGATTTATACCTTACGGTATGCCGCCTTGTTGGTCCAAATGGTGAACACAGCGTTGTCAGATAAGTTGGCTGTGCTTTTGTGATAAATCACAAAATCATTCTGCATTCCTTCTTGAACCTCATCACCTAAATATATCATGTTCTGCCATGCATAAAGAATTTTATGTAAGAAGCTTCCTCGATCCTGAATACCTTAGAAATGTCGGTTCGCAATGTTGTTCGATTATGTTAAATGCCACGTCATCTTCGGAATTGGAATTCAATAATTCTGTAAGTAATTGGATTATGCAATTAGCATATAAGAATTACTCGATCAGGTGACAGGAAATAATTAACCAAGCTTGTGGGGTTTCGAAATGGCACTGATGTTCTCCAACCAATTAGTTGCCAGTTCTTTTTTGATTGAGATTTTTTCCGTTTGGAGCACATCCTTTGAGCGCTAGTGTTGACCGCAGACAAATGAAGAGACGAATAAACATCGCCGCCGAAAACCCTCTTTTCGGTTTCAAGAACTCAAAAACCGTGAAATTTGACTATATCACTTATGCGAGGAAGTAACTTACTACAGAAAGAAGAACGTTCCACGTTTTCGGTATCACAGAACCACAAAATGAGTTGTTCTGTTGAATACAAGGCTCTTTTCCTATATCTTTTCAATACTTTCTTTCTACTACGTGTACTATTACCCAAAAATGTTATTTTTTGGAGGAATAGGGAATTGGTTTAAAACATCTTATGGATATAGGCATTATTGGTTAAGCTTGTTAGGTTTCGAATGGTGATTTGAATGTCAAGAGGGGCCATCCTTTTTTCCACTGATCCTATTTGTGTATAGCAACAGGGAACTATCTACTTTACCGCTAGTTGTATCCCATTGTACTAAATGATACAAGATCACTGGCATCACTCAGAACCTCAAATATGCCAACTTGAGCCACTAGTAACGTCTCTGGCAACTTAAATTAAAATCTAAAGCAAATGTTGCATTTGAAATTTTCTATTTTTTTATCGTAGTTTATTGGAAATAATTTTTCGGTAATGTAAGATACTGTTCTTATCAGGATTTTAAAGTATGCGTAAGTTGACATTCATATAATTATTCATAACAAGTGGTTAAATTATGTAACGAATCATTTATTGACAAGGGTATCTGATTGACAACTAATGTGAAAATAATTTATTTTTAAGCAAGAGACGTTTTTTATGATAACAGTTGTGTTCCTCTTATTTTGTGTTATGTATTTCATCCTCCATGCTAAGAATTTCCAGCACTCACCATGTACTCCATGGCCACTTCTTTGACCAAAACCACCGCGCGCTTTTTTTTTTGGGGGGGGGTCGATTCCAATCACTAGACCTAGAAAATGAGTACACGACGGTGCCAAGGCCGCTAGTTTAAACGCCACCACCGACGTCGCCTCCTGTCGTACTTCGGCTGCCATCCAATCCCATCCCATGCTGTCCCAGTCCCCATCCCCATCTCCGCACCCGCCTCTGCATTCGTCTCCGTTCCCATATCTGTTCCCGATCTGATATCCGTCCCCGTCGCTATATCCGTCCCCGTCGCTATATCCGGCCCCGTCGCTATATCCGTCCCCGTCGCTATATCCGTCCACGTTGATATATCCGTTCCCGTCACTATATCCGTCCCCGTCGCTATATCCGTCCCCGTCCCATATCCTCCCCGCCTCCCCCATTATCCGTGCCGGTCCCCATATCCGTCCCCATCTCTATATTCGACCCGTCCGCATATCCTTCCCCGTTCCCATATTTTCCCCATCTCCGCCCCAATATCCGTCCCCGTTTCTACATCCGTCTCCATACCCATATCCGTCCCCGTCTCTATATTCGACCCGTCCCCATATCATTCCCGTCTCAATCTCCCGTCCCGCCCCAATATCCGTCCCCATCCTCATATCCACCCTCGTCCCCGTATCCATCACTGTTTCTACATCCGTCTCTACATTCGTACCCTTCCCTATAACCATCTTTCTCTGTCTGTCTCCGCACCCCTCACTGTATCCATCCCCGCCCTCGTCTCCATCCTCGTCGCCATCTTCCCTCCCCTCCTCCGTCGCCGTTTCCGGTTCCGTCCCCGGCTCCGTCCCCGGCTCCGTCCCCGGCTCCGTCCCCGGCTCCGTCCCCGGCTCCGTCCCCGGCTCCGTCCCCGGCTCCGTCCCCGGCTCCGTCCCCGGCTCCGTCCCCGGCTCCGTCCCCGGCTCCGTCCCCGGCTCCGTCCCCGGCTCCGTCCCCGGCTCCGTCCCCGGCTCCGTCCCCGGCTCCGTCCCCGGCTCCGTCCCCGGCTCCGTCCCCGGCTCCGTCCCCGGCTCCGTCCCCGGCTCCGTCCCCGGCTCCGTCCCCGGCTCCGTCCCCGGCTCCGTCCCCAGCTCCGCCCTCCCCCGCATAGTTCCGTCTCCCACCGCCTCCACCTCCGCCGCCGCCGCCGCCACCGCCGTCCGCCGCCGCCGCCGGCGGCCAATCCAATTAGAGCATGGGCGTATTTCACGGGACATCACTCCCCATGCGATTTTAAATAAAAGCAAAATGGAAAAGCGAGGCCTGCTGATGCGCCCGTCCATTTCGGCCCGATCACTCGGAATTGCTCGTTAAAATGAACACGGAAACTCGTTTCGGCCGGCGCATACATCACTCACGCGCTGGCGCCTCTGCGCATGCGCAGAGCGCGCGTTACGTTGCACTGCGCCGCGCTGCGGCGACTTAGCTGGAGTAGCAGCGGATCAGCGAAATTGGCCATTGGCGATTGCGGATAGATGCAGGTCTTGTGGAGTCAGCGGAATGCTGGGAAAAAATGTAAAGTGTTGCGAGACACCAGCGGGGTAATGAAAATCCCTCCGCGAATTTGGATGCTTCCAAAGAGTGACAACGGTGTTTTTATTTCTTATTTTTTTTGTGATAATGAAATATTCTAATTTCAGATTTTGCTTATTAATTAACGCGCATGTCTTGTGGGGTCTATAATATGAAAAAATGGTCTTGAAAAATGTTTTTTTTTAATCGACTGTGTGCGACATTATGTGTTCTTTACATGAACATTCGGTGAATTATTTATATATAAAAATAACGTGAGTATAGAGTTGTCCTTTGACAGCATTTCTGAGATAAAAGTTTGATTTTTTCAACTTAGTCCAGTAATTAACTTAATGACCGTTGCAATTACATATTCATATTTGATACTATTTTGCAAATTTATATCTTTGGCGATGTCTAAGAGGTTGAAAAATGTAGAGCATTTGGAGTCATGGGCAGGTTGAAATACTTTACTTGGGAGGAAAGGAAATGCACATTTAACATCTGAGAATTTGACATTCTTAGAATGTCATTAATGTTTCATTCTGATCTCAACATCGTTTTAAAATTTCCCTGTGATGATTACTATTTGATATTGAGGACGAGCAGTTTTTATGGAGTCAGCAGAATGCTGGGAATATGACGATGGCACAATGAGTTGTGAGACGCTTGACATAAATTAAAATAATGAACGATGTAAGATTTCAAGTTGCTTTTAGTGGCTGTTAAGCAAGCGTCTTTCTAATCTCTGTGCCGTTCTAATATCGCATTTTTTTTCATTTAATTTTTCTCATGTAGAAAACTAGGTAAAGCTGCGAAAATCGATGTTATAATTTGGACACAAGTACACATACGGGGATTGAACACCGGAAAAGTGATATTTTTTTCAAAACGTCTGTTCATCTGTTCGTTCGTCCTTCTGTAAACAACACTCACGTATAAACCGTTCATAGGATTCTCATAAAAAATTATATTCCCAAATTAATCTGGGGATTATCGCGCGCTACATTCTAATTTGGGGAATAATCCCACCATTATTTTCAAAATTTCCACAAAAATGGATCCAATTTTTCTCAAATAGAAGAATATACTGCGGTCATATTAGTGGCTCAGTTGTGACCTTAATTGAACTCTCTTTATTTCCGAAAATTACCAAAATTTAAATTGTTCGGTATCAGATCCTTCTACTACATTATCTAAGCTATGGACTTTTGTGCATGGGAAATATATTCTCCAACAATATATATTTAATTAATGTAATGTGCAATTATTTCAAAATATTAGTCGTTTTTACGTAATATTGAGATAGGTTTTTTTTTGCATTTTGCGGATGCGGATGTCTGAAGAGTTATCATAGCAGGAGCAGGATAATAAAACAATGTAACAGTTACCAGAAAGTGATGTTGCGGCAACATTCACTTCTGATTGGCTAGTAATTTTTGTGGAAATTAGAATGTAGGAAAAGTTTGATGTTTTGAAACACAATACGTGTGAAAAGTATGATAATTCCAAGATTTCATTCAGCATCATTTGCTAGTTTTTCTATACTCAATAGCTGTTTAATTTAACTGTAGCTGGTTTATTTTTTATGGGAGTGAATGTCTGAAGAAAGATTACGTTTGCATTGATTTTAGGGTGTTAAATTTGAAGTAGTTTGTAAAATTGATCAAATTTATTTACAGAAATTAAAACTAATTCGTAGTTTCATCTAACTTCATATATGGTTCGTATTGCTAATTTTTGTAGAGTAGTTTTCTAAGGCTGCTACATCTCTGTTTGTGGGAGGAATAAGGGGCCATGTCATTTCAGATTTTGTTTGCATATACTCCTGTGATACGATATATTTTAGACGTGTCTCAATGTTTCTTCTTCTTTAGGCTCTAACTGTAGATTTACGATGAGCTTCCGGCTTCAGAGATTATGAAATTAGTTGTTTGATGTGACGTGTAGTGTCTTGAATTGGCAAAATCCCTCAAAAGGTGCGAGATCTAGAAAAAAACAATCACTTAATGAGTAGTATAAAGAATACAGGTAATGAAATTATTCGCAATAATGTTACCGTGCTTTTAATCTGCGGAGATCCTGAATTGTCATTTAATTAATCAAAAAGAGGTTTAGTCTGTAAGTTATTAAAAGACATGAATAGCAGTCTTCTTGATTCTACATTCTAAAAGAACATATGTTTTGTTTTCAGATATGTTTTTTCAATAGTACTGATTAATATTGCGAACACAAATCTGTGACATTTTCGTACAGAATTATTTCCCTAATCTCCCACTGTCACACAAACTTATGTAAAATAACATTTTAGCGTTGCTAAATTTTAAAGCCGTTATAATAACATAAATGAAACTTTCTAACATTGTATTAAATCTTGGACAGTCTTATTTTTCTCTTGGTCTATTTTTAAATAAATGCTTCAAAGAATATAAAGTCAGGAAATCAAAACATATATTTACATTACTGTAATTGATTAATTTGTTCACATTATCAAAAGGTTTCCAATTATAGACGTTAAATGGTTCTAGGTCTAATTATTGCAAAAACATATTTACGGTTCTTTCATTAATATGCACGTGCTAGTACAGCTACTTCTACAATGAATCACACAACACGTGTGCGACCATATTGTCACAAAATTTCATTCCAGTTCTTTGTTGTGTTGAAATCTCAACGTAACATAATAAAAACTGGGGTGGAATATGGATGATCAGAAACGAGATGAATGAACACAATATGAACACACGCATAACCCCTGCTATTCCCCTTGAAACAGAATTACGTTACCCTAACCCACCCTCGTATGTTTTGGCGTACTAATTTATGCGCCCCGATCGACTGCGTGAAAGAAAACATCAAAATTGAAATTATAAACCGCCGACATCATCTGATTGTACGACGGGCTTTGCGGGCGGGCGTGGGGTGAGTAGGGGAGATGAATTAATTCGGACATCGGCGCCACGTGCTGGATGGCGCGAAATCAATTTGAAAACATATTCTCCTCCCCTCTGGGCGAGCCTGCAACACACCGAATATTGAGGGCGTGCTGACTTCAATGGATGCTTTTGACGACCGTTGGATAGGTTGACAACCAAACTTCAGCAAAACATGAAGCACTGTATTGAATTGAATTTTGTAAATAAATTCTTCCACTATTGCTTGTGCGGTTGATATTGACACGTCAAAATGAACAGGAATAAATCTGACGAAATATCGAACAATTTCTAGATTTTTAATGAGAAGGTAAACTTGAGTTTGGGACTTTTCTTCTTGTTTAAAGTAAATTTTTTCTGAAAAAATCATTCTGTTTCTAAATTTCTTCTGTTTCTAAAAAATAATTTATTCTTAAATTCTGTTTTCTAAATTTTATTTCGTTTAAAGAGGTGAAAGAAATTTATAGTTGAATCACATTTAAAATGTTATGTATAAAAATATCGAATAAGACAAATTTCGTGGAAGATCACAAATGCCTTGGTTACAAATAAACAATAGCACAAACAATTAAAATCTAATTTGGAATACATTTGTGAATGATTATTTGGAATAAATGTATAAAATGTGGCAGATATGATGTGATGCAGATAATGATGGCGTTCTCTCAGTAAACTTTCCGATCAATATGCTTTGTTTATGCGCTATAAGTACGAAGGAAATACGTAACGAATTGTGTTGAGTATCTTACGGCCAATTACAATGTTCAGATCCATTACATTAAAGCGAGTTTTGTCAGGAACAATGTGGGCTGTATGCTCTAAGGCACAAGAAAACAAGATATATCGATTTTGTTCTCTGATAATAATGCAGGCAGGGGAGGAAAGTAGCCCACTACGAAGAGGGGAAAAAGAGTCCTTCATTAAAGATTGTACATTTACTTTTTGTCCTCGTATTTTATGTTTCACGCGCTGAAAGAACATTACCTGTTTCACTTCGATAATTAATAATAAGAATTCATTTTCAAGCTCTTGAATGAGAATTAAAGGAATTAACATACAAATTCAAAATTAACTCTGTTACAGAAAATGTGTGTGAAAATGCAAATATTTTTATCGTAATGCCTTTCTTTTTACTTGTCTCTGAAATGAGTTATTAGTAAATAAAATAGTCATCTAAATAATTCATAAACGTAAGGTATGAAAAGGTAAGAAGGATTGCAACAACATATTAACGTCAAAAATTCACTCACCTACTGCTGTTTTTCCGGAAATGCTCACAATATTGGTATAAAATACAGTTATATTGAAAATCAATGTTGCCCTTATCGAATAAAAATACATTTTCTCTATTGTGTATTTTGGAAGGAGTTCTAAAGTACATAAAGTTATAGTCATATACCCGTATGTTATTGTGCGCCCAACTTCGTGACACGTCTCCTATGCCCCGCCCTCAATGTGTACTATATATTAAAAGGTTTTTAAAATGTTGCACCAAATGGACAATCAGCTATTTTTAAACCCCTTTGATATTACACAATATATAATGTCAACATCACTGGGTTTTATGTGGTTCATAAAATGATTTAAGAATGTAAATCCACAAGGACTAAAAGTGTTTAAAATACGGAGTAAAATATTGACTATGAATTGAAGAAAAATATTAAAAGAGTGAAAATAATATATCAGCCAAATGTTTGAATTACATTAATAAAAAGGTTAATAAAATCAGTTTTAATGTTACCTATAGAACAGTATTTTGTGCTATAAACGACTGAATAATATAATGCTGCTGCAAGTTCATTTCTTAATAATTTTCTGTGTTGTATTACATAAAACTGCTTTCAATCAAGTGTGAAACTTTCTTTTTAATTTATCGCTGTATATTATATTTGTATCGCTGTATACATATTTTGGGTAGTAAAGAGAAAAGGACAAAAATATGCAAGTTTTCACAGAAATACTCGTATTCTGGAACCTTGGTTAAGAAAATGTGGATAAGTCTTGTTTCTATATGTAATAAATTACTTGTTAGAATTGACATTTTCTGTCAAAATGTTGTTTAACGCTAAAACGTCTGTTTCTCCCTTTGTAAGTGTGTGGTCAATGTTGGTGCATAAACTAATGATTTCCTCCAAAATAGATATACCCCGATTGATCTGGCCGAACGTGTGGCCCTGTGAGTTCGAACTGTTTTGACATTGGGAGGTACTTGACAAGAAGTCTCACCATTTTAGAGAAAAATTCTGAAAAATAGTTCCATTTTTGTATTAACTCTTTTTCTGATTGCGCAAAAGACACTTTGAAGTGGCGCAGCTCACACTTGTATTCAACTTTCTGAATTATCGAAAATTGCAATAGTTAATTCTTTCGGCGTCTTTTGTGGTAAATAAAGCAGGTTTGTGGTAGGTTCCATTGGAGTTTCCCGTGTCTCTTCTGTCATTGCACTATCTTCTCCATTTCCGGCTCCTTATTTTCTTTATCTTACTACGTTATGCATATCATCCTTCTTAATATGAACATCTTACCGGAAAAGCCCGATGCCGCGCGGTAGTATTGAAACGTTGGCTTTGGTAGTACAACTATTGAGTCTTGTTTCACAAAAAAATATCCCATGCGATAAATACTTTTATGTCGTTTTAGCATGATAGAAAATTGACTTTATACCACTGTCAGTTATCAGCGACATAACGTATTTATTCACGCTGTGGAGAAGCAACCTTTTGCCATTGATTTTGCAGCAACGGTGTTGACTACACGACGTTCAATCTTTCATAAATTCGTCGGAAGTGCCTTGCGCTTGGCTTGAGAACTGTCACGGTTTTTTTGCATGTATTATCGTGCGACAAGACTTTAGCAAGTTTAATATAATAAATAATCGTAAAGCAGTATTTCAATGAACTCCGGCTCTTCGTTTTGCCAGGATTCTTTGATAATTTGAAAACGTGTTTCCAAATTATTTTATTCAGAAATTGCATTATCATGAATAATAGAAGCGCATCACCTCGTGGGCCATGATATAATTTTGAACGATTCTACACCTTGACGAAAAGTGAATGTCACTGAGAATAGAACGATCATGTGCGAGTTAAGAATCGCATGTTTATGTTCCCTCGTCCACGTTAACGTTTCCATTGTAATGAGCCGTCGTTTCCAGGGCGGTCGGAGGGAGCCACAGAGGCCACGCAGGGGCTGCTTGAGGCGGCGCGCGCCTCTTAAAATCATTACCTTGATGAGGCGAACCCGAAATCTCGTTTCTCTTGTGAGCGCCCCGCACAGGCTCTCGCCGGAGGCCGTGTTCTGCGTCAGCAAGTCTCGGCCCCACCCCGCCCCACTCAGTCCGGCTGCGTTTCGTTCCGTTCTGCCTCGCTCTCCGCGTCCCACCCCGCTCCCCTCATCTTTGCCCCCACTCTCTCCACCCCGCCACTCTCTCCTCCGCCCCTCTCAGCCCCGTCCTCTCTCAGCTTCGTCCCCTTTGATCCCCGCCCCTCTCAGCCTCGCCCCTCTCAGCCTCGACCCTCTCAGCTCCCCGCCCCTCTCAGCTCCCCGCCCCTCTCAAGCTCCCCGCCCCTCACTCAGCTCCCCGCCCTCTCAGCTCCCCGCCCCTCTCAGCTCCCCGCCCCTCTTGGCTCCCGCCCTCTCAGCTCCCCCCTCTTGGCTCCCCGCCCCCTCTCAGCTCCCCGCCCCTCTCTAGCTCCCCGCCCCCTCTCAGCTCCCGCCCCTCTCAGCTCCCCGCCCCTCTCAACTCCCATCTCTCAGCTCCCGCCCCTCAGCTCCCCCCGCCCCTCTCAGCTCCCCGCCCCGCCCCCCTCTCAGCTCCCCGCCCCTCTCAGCTCCCCAGCCCTCTCAGCTCCCCTCCTCAGCCCCGCCCTCTCAGCCCCGCCCTCTCCCCACGCCCCCTCTCGCTCCCACCCTCTCAGCTCCCCGCCCCTCTCAGCTCCCCGCCCCTCTCAGCTCCCCGCCCCCTCTCAGCTCCCCGCCCCCGCCCGCCGCTCCACCCTCCTCAGCTCCCCTCTCAGCTCCCCATCCATCTCAGCTCCCCGACTATCTGCCCCGCCCAGCCGAAACTCTCCATAAACCGTACCGCCCCACCCCACCCCGTCCTGACCCTTCTGTCCCGCACAATCCGCCCTTTCTACCCCGCCCCGCCTCACGTTATGCCCGCCGTCTCATCCGTCGTATGCGGGCTCCGGCCGCCAGCGCTGCAGCTCTGCCACTCTCGGACAACCGCCCCTCGACAAACCGCCCCCGCGTCGCCGCAGGGCCCTCGTGCCCGGACGTATTAGGTCTTGTCAGCCCAACGACGGTTTCCTTTCCCTGCGCCCTTTTCTCTGATTCATTCTCTTTCTGCGGCTTTTTTCTTTATCTTTTATGTCCTCTACTTCTTTTCCTTCCTCTTTTTCGCATTCTCTCCCTTCTACTTGTTATCTGACTCTTCTCTTAGACCCTCTCCTCCTTCTCCTTCGTGTCATCATTTTCTTTCATGTGCTCTAAATCTTCCTCCTACCCATTTTTCTCCCCTTCTTACTCCACATGCACGTATTTTTCTGGATCTTCTATTTCTACTGCTTGTTTATGTCCCTCTCCATATTCCTTCCCTTTCTCTTCTGTATGTCCGGAGTATGTTTTCATCAAATTTAATTTTATTATTTTATGCAACATCACACTGGGAATTTGGAAAATCATAGTAAAGTGTCAAATATATAGATAGCACTTGAATACATCAAGCGATTATATAATACAAGTTTCAAATTCTTGTTCTAAGAGTGTATATGAAGCTGCAGTCCATTGGGAAGTCAGGACTCCCGACTACGAATTCAAATACGCAGCCGGCTGATGTAGTTCAGGGAATCAACTGATGTCACTGCAGTGCCTCTGAACGGAAGGTTCTGAGGTTCGAGTCCTGACGGCAGAATTTTCGTCACTATATGGTTAGTCCAATCCAGCCACTGTCTGGAGGAGAATCTTAGCGGCCGGCTGCTCTGATCCGTGGTTTATCCCATCACTACCAGACGAATGTCGAACTAGACCCAAACAAACAGGCCACATACAGCGCGTGATCTTTCTTATCTCTTCCTTGTTCTAACCTCACCTTTCACTTGCACACACTTACGCTTACAAGCACTACACCACACGGGTTTTGCGGGTTGGGAGACCTATCGAGAACTTAAGAGGCTTTCCTCGGTTGGGACGGTGGGAGATTCCTGGTTGGGAACTAACACCGCAAGTCGACGTATACGTCACCCCGGATCTCGGCATCCAGCAGGAGAAGATCACCACCACCTGATAAAAACATGCACAGTAATGACCATAGCAGTTGACACACCCGGAAGCACGAAGTATGAATGAATGAAATGCGTAGCTGCGTCGACCGTGCAACAAGTATAAAACCCTATTCTTGCCGAATTGCCAGTAGCTCTCCCTTCAGCTCTCTCCGTTGTTGATATATTAGATGAGGCTCTTCACTGTTTTGCTCGGAATTGTGTAAAATGACAACTGTAGAAAATATCGCATCAAAGGGAGTGCGAAGGGCTCAGAACGAAAAGGCTAGCGTATACGTCTTCTATTTGTGAGAGCCGGGTTCGATCTCCGGTCAATAGATATGGAATTTCTGGTGAACAAAGTGAATGCTCGGCAGTTTCTTGCATTTGCCGCGCCGTATTTGCCATGGAATTGCATCATTTTGCCCATCATCATTCACCTCGCCACTGTCGCTAGAGTGTCGTCCGTAAACTATGTAATGCTAACGAAGGAGAGGGTTTTTGAGGAATCGGTGCACTGCATTAAAATGAGGGTAGGGGGTAATAGTTTAGTGTTACATAACACTGATTTTGTAATGTTTTAACACACCCTAAAATAATTCCTTTTATTAGGTCTCCTACCAAAACATCAAAATAATAATAATAATAATTATTATTATAATAATAATAATAATAATAACTTTAAAAAATGTGATGTATAAATTTTTACAATAAGTGGAAGTATTTTTTCATCAATGGCATATTGATTCAATGTGTTTTATCGACAATTTGGAATGGGGGTCATGTTTTAGATGTGAGCTGGGGTAGTACGTGAGCTGGGAATGTAGTACTGTGTTGCCTCTCAAATATCATTGTACTTGAGCCAAAGCTAACTCAGCCTGGCATCGTAATACGTTTAGAATATTGAATATACCATTATGATTTATACTAATATTTTTTTCAGTTTTGTACAGTTATGATGTTTGCGTGATGTGACAAGTTCGAGTTTTATTCGTAATGGATGTATCACAACTCGTATTCATTGGGCTTAGTTCACAGACATGAGTTTAACACAGCATTTGGTATACATTTTAAAATGCATAGCTCTCATCCACTTTAAATACTTTTCTGTTATTTTTGAATGCTCAGATGTTATCTACACGCGCTTATGGCCGAGAATGAGCGTTTTTGAGTGTGTCCCAGCGTATACATTGCGTCTGCATTGGCAGTGTACGGATTTCCGTTTCATCATAACTCAAACTCGTAAAACCTCATACAAATAGTGACGCGTTTAATATTTATGGTTGTATGCAGTATCCTGTCTCTTCGTCAAACAACGTTCTCCAATTCTGATTGGCCGTCCAACATGTTGGACATGACCTCGATCGTCTCGTGCGCTGGTCGCTGTGTCAGGGAAGTGACGCGATCGCTACGGCTGTGTTCGGCGAACGCAGCTGGATAAACAAGATTTAGCCCCGTTAGTGAATACACAACGCGCCTACGTATCATCGATTCATACAGTTTTCAGCGTATTACTATTGGCGCTTGTTGCATCGATCCGCCCTCCGCAAAGCGGAACGTTTCATTCTCGCGGAGAGTTGGACATTTGGCTGTCACAAGGACGTTTGAGGGGATACGGCCATTCGCGCGACTGTGAGAGGCTGCTTGTCGGTTCTCTTTGGAGAATACGCGTCGGTGCAATTGGGAGAGATGACAGGAGCGAATCCGGATGTCGATGGGCGTTGAATTCGTGATACGTGTTCCCACATTCTCTAACCGCACTATTTTTCTTTTGTGTTTATTATGACGATGTGTTTCAACTTTTAGAGAGGTGAACCCAGAAGAAGTTTAAATAATAGAATTCATAGTCTGATAACTTAATTTACTGATCTACGCTAATGCCAGGTTTGTTCTAGTTTTCTGAAGTCATTCTAACCATACATAAAATGTTCGTTTTGTGAAACATATTTTTCTTTCTTTCGCATGAGCTTGGTGGTCATTGAGAGGGGTAGAATCTATTTAGTTTTCTTAGTTTAGTAATTAAATCGTTGATTAGAATATTTAAAAAATTAAGATTTAAACATTTAAACAATTATTAAAAGTAAGGCATTCCCATTCAGTTATCTCCATGTTATGTAATCTATTTTTGACCCGACGCCTTGACACGATTTATGTTGATACAATTTAGCATTTCTTGTAAACCTTTTTAGCACCTTTTTACATTTAATTAAACTATCGTCGTAAAATAATTGTTAGGACATTTATGTAGCCTGCTATCAAATACAATAATTTTATTACAAAATTCTTCCTGTTTATTTATTTTAATTAGTATTATTTTGAAAATACTTTTATTAGTATTTATTACGACTAAGGTTCTCGATATTGAAATCATGCCTGTCATTTCTCTCTCCAACACCGTAGCTGTAGGTCGGATTTCGAGACCCAAATTGTGAGTAGGCAGATAGTGTACGTTGTAATTTTTTGTGATTTCTTATTCTTCTGTACACGCTGAGGGAAAGTTTGCATACATATTTGTCAATTAACCACAATAATAAAATTATATTCATTTGATCTCTCTGTAAAGAGAGAAACTGTAATGTGTGTGTATGTTTTCACGCAAGTTGAAGAGATGAGTACACAAACAAACTGGGAAATAACTTTTAACTCTGAATATTGTTCAAATAGTGTTTTGCAAACAAAGAAAGAAGACAACTCGCTGTTGTTTGAGGGAGGAGTATTAGCCATATTTCAATAAAGGAAGCGAATTTAAAAATATGTTTTTCTTATTTCAATAGTTACTCTAATTACAACTATGCCCTATTCTAATATTCTTTTTATTCCGGCCCAGCTAGTCATTTCAGTAGTTAGTAACTCTAATAAAGCTCCGTTTTAAAAATGTTTTGAGGGTAGTTTAGGGAAAAAAACTCAAAACAGTTTTGTTGAATACTAGGAAAATATGATCCCCAGTAGGTATTTCCCCGAACTTATAGCTACAGGCTCTTGTTATTGCGGTCTTCCCTTGAGGCTTTCGAGATGCGAAGAAATCCGGCCCCTTAGCGGTTTCCCGTGAATTTGCCTGCAGTTGCCGTGAAGCGTCTGAAATTGCGGTCGCCGCCGAGAGATTGTTTTGTTGTGGAATGGAAGTGCGAGCTGGCGAGGACCCGTCGGGGGGCGGTGGGTTGCGAAGAAACAGCAAATGGAGCTCTTCTCCGAACGAACAAAAAAAAAAAAAAAAAAGTTGACGGAGAGCGTCGAAACGATCTTTCCAGAAATAGCAGTTTTGCTACCGATGAAATCCGAGATTAGCGAGAGAATCACGACCAGCTCTTGATTCTCCTTTTCAATTTTTCTTCTCTTTTTGTTTGTTTTTTTAACAATAAAAGAAACGTTTTATGAATCGGCAGTTTGTTTTAAAAAAATGGCTTTCAAATCACTCTCGTTAATTGATATTCTAAATATGTTAATTTAGAGAGTATATCTTAAAACCCGAAAATTAATATGTGCCAGTATTGGAAAAGTTTTCAACCGATAATCCAAATATTATGAAATGTGTATTTTGTGATAACTTAACTGGGAATTGGTAAACATGATACTTTTCTCTCGAAATTGTGTACTCAATCACTTTTTCCACGTTTTAAAGAAGAATTTCAGAGCACACATTTTCTATCTCGAAAATGAGGAGGAAATAAAATGTAAGTAGCGGCACGCGTTTCAAAGTTCATAACATTTTCTACCAAATGAATTTTCCTGTATTCTGATAGTGCAGATTGGCAGCAAGTTTTTAAACATTATATATTATTTCGTTATATTTCAATGTCGTTATATCTCATCGTCGTATTTTCTTATATTTCATTGTCAATGTGAAGTATTAGTTTCAATAGAGCGGTGGGTCAGTGCATCAACTGATGCCGTTGCAGTGCCTCTGACCGGGAAAACCTGTGTTCGAGTCCCGACGGCGGCAAAATTTTCGACACTAGCTTTTCAGTTAGGTCGAATTCAGTCACTCTCTGGAGGAGAATTCTAGCGGTCGGCTGCTCTGATCGGTAGTTTTCCTTGGTTTCTCCGATCAACACCAGGCGAATTCCGGAGTAGTACCCTAACAAACGGGCCACGGACTACGCGCGATCTTTCCTTCCTCTTCCTTGTCCTATCCTCTCCCCTTTCACACCCACCCACCCACACACACACACACTTACATTAACATGCACTACATTACCACATCAGCTGGGAGACCGGTCGGGGACTTGTCCCAGCTGGGGCGGTGCCCCGCTGGTGGGAGATACCTGGTTGGGGAAAACCCCGCTAGCCGACGGTAGGTCGGCGCCTGATCTCGCCACCTAGTGGGGGAAGATCACAGCCATCTAATGATGAAAAACATGCACTACACTTACGGTACTAATAACCTCAGTAGTTGACGCGCCCGGAATCACAATCAATCAATCAAATTCAATGGGAAGGTATAGGACAAGGCCGGACTTAAAGAAAGAACAGCATGCAGATCGGATGACACAGCGTGTTGGTAATGGGGGGGGGGGGAGGGCAGAAGCGGAACGGAATAGAAAGCAGGTGTGTAGGGCAGGGAACACGCTACATTTGGATTTATTCACAACTGCCTTCGAACTAAATCAGCTGTTACGGTGTCATCCAATCGGAAGGTTAAGCGCTACCATAGTGACGTCGTTGTAGTGACGTGTAAGCTCCCGATTCGATTACTCCTTAACAGCTGACTTAATTTAGAGGCAGGTAAATGAACAGAGCGAAACAGAGCAAATCAGAGTGGAACAGAGCGAGTTGGAGCGAAGCAGAGCGAAAGAGAGCGAAACAGAGCGAAGCAGAGTGGAACAGAGCGAAACAGAGCGGAACAGAGCGGAACAGAGCGAAACAGAGCGGAACAGAGTGGCACAGAGCGGAGCGCGGTGGGACGCAGAAGAGTGCTACTCGGAGAAAAATGCTGTGCGGCGTTGCTGGCGAGGCAGGAACATAAATAATATGACTTCCAGTTGGCAAAACATGTAGAATTCATTCCTTTTTCTACCTGTTAGATAATTTTAATAAACGTATTCTTGAGCAACGCCAAGTTACTTCAGTTAGTTTACTTGTCTGTCTGTACTAGCAACCGCAGCAGATGTTCTGCGTTGGCACTTTAATGTATTGCCTCCCAGGAAACTTCAGTCTTTCAAATCTGAAAGAATCTTTCTCACTTGCAGTTGATACATCTACTATTCAGCAGAGCAGACGTCAGACGTCTCTGGCAATGAAGCCTTTGTGATGGGCAGAGGTCTTGCTCGGTTGTTTGTTTGTTTATTTATTTAGTCAAAGACAGTCAAATACTGTATTTGACGTATGGGGGACAAAATCATCTGCGCACGCTTTCTTGAGTTTCAGAATCCCTTCCCAACAATTTAACTATCAATAGTTGAAAGATGAAGAAAAAAATAATAAATTTAAAAAAGTGAGAGATTAACATTTCAAAAACTAGATATTGTCGTTGCCGAATTATAGAAAACTTATTTATAACGGTAAACGAACGAACAGATTTGATTTTTCTGTATTGCTAACAAAATAGAAACTCACCCTAAGCTCTACTATCACTACAAGCAAAAGGAAAGTTCAACAAAACGTGTGCGCTACATTTACGTCCAGAAGGGGCCATCTCAGCATTTGCTGAATGGATCAGGGAAACTGTACAAAAAAACGATCGAGATGGGATATTGCCAGAAAAATGCACATTATTATCTTGAACGACCGGGAATTGAACCCGGGGTTGCGTCACGGAAAGCGAGCACGTTGACCCATGATGTAAACCGCGAGGGTGTTAGTTAACTTACAAAAGAAAATTGTTACTGAAATATTTGTTTCATGCGTTTGATTTCTTTCATTTGGGCATATCAAGTAGTTTTAAAATAACAGGTACTTGACTAATGTCATGACAAATAATACAGTTCTATGTATGGAATTTCTTGCATAGTCAATGTTTTCATATCTGAAAAAGACATAGACCAATAATCAGTTTTGAAAGTCTTAATAATAATTTGCATTCTGATGTTTCAATGCCTTTTGTATTGCAAAGTTCAAACAGAAAATGCTCTCTGAAATCAATATCTGATTTTGTAAAACAATTGAGAGATTTAGAGATGTTTGTGCTAGTGTGAGAACGAAAATGAACCATTGGAAATCAAAAGCTTTTAGACTTTTTATTGTTTAACTAGTTTTCGTGCGCTGCCCTGCACTAAGACTAAGTTATTGATCAGAATTCAGCACCAAGCGTATGCAGCAGATGTGTTTCGCCAAAATGCGTATATTAAAAAAAAAGCGTCCCCGCCATTTTTGTATTTTCGCAATGAGATCTAATTCATTCCCAACGCTTTTCATCCCGAGCTTCAGTAATAAAGGCCGAGGCGGAGTGAATGAAAGCTTCAAGTCAAATCAAGGTCAACGAGATTTACGACCTCGCCGTCAAAGCATCAAGGCAAATGGATCAGTCAATTCCGACGTTCTTTGCTAAAAATTGGCCTTTGGTGACCGCGCGGAGCGGCGCGGCGGAGAGCAGAGCTGTGGGGACAGGGAGGGGGAAGGGGGTGGGTTGGGTGGGGGGTGATGGACGGCTGACCTGTCAATCGCGCTTTACGAGTCTTGCGTGCAAATAAACGGCAGCCGGGGGTCCTGACGTATGAGCTTAGGGCGTTTTGAGAGCCGTCAGCCATAAACTTGCTCGCGCCCACTGGTAGACCGCTCGTCCTAGTTGTCTTCGTCGCCTTCGCGCCCTTCCTCCCTGTGTTCCTCCATCCTCCCGTCCTTCCTCCCGACGATCCTGCCTTTCTCCCTCCCACCAGGCCAACCATCCTCAGTTACTCCCACCCACCCATCCTTCCTTCCTACGTCTCTCTCTCTTCCTCCCTACAAACCACCCACCCATCCTCCCATCCACCCATCCTTCCTCCCTGCGTCCCTCCATCCACCCATCCTTCCTCCCTAGGTCCCTGCCTTCATCGCTCCCACCAACCCATCCATCCTCCCTTACTCCCACCCACCTATCCTTCCTTCCTACGTCTCTCTCTTCTTCCCTACAATCCACCCACCCATCCTTCCTCCCTGCGTCCTCCCATCCTTCCTCCCTGTGTCCCTCCCTCCCACCCACCGTTCCTCCCTCCCATCCTTCCTCCTGTACTCCCACCTTCCCATCCTACGTCCCTCCATGCATCCTCCGTCCCACCCATCTTTCTCCCTCCAACCCAACCTTCCTTCCTTCCTCCCTCCCATCCTTCTTCCCTCCCACCCATCCACCAATCCTTCCTCTGCCTTCGTCCATCCCACTCACTCATCCTCCACCCCACCCAACCACCCATTCTCCCTTCCTCCATCCCAACTACCCATCCACCCTTTCTCCATTCCACCCACCAATCGTTCCTTCTCCATCTCACCCACCCATCCTCCGTCCCACCCACCCATCCTTCCTTCCTTGTTTCCTTCCTCCCTTCCTCCCTCCCCTTTCAAAGTGGCACGGAACGACAAGTGATGAACGGCTGGGAGGAGATGGCGTTGGCGTTCAGTACACTGCGCGAAATACTCATTGGGGTTGTCGTCAGAGTTCCTCGTGTTGTCGTATGTTCGATATATAGCACTAGAGGTCGTGAGAATATCCCTACTATTTACAAGTGAATTTCAAATACACTAAGTAAAATTCACTGTGTTAACCATCTATAACTGCTTTTGTTTTTAATCGAAGAAAGAATAGTATGGAGTTTCTATTTGTCATAGCAAATCTCGCCACAAAAGTCTCAGAACAACTTATTATTTTGCTAAGTGGACGTTTCACCTTAACATTGTGTTGCAGTTTGTTTTGTTATGTACGGCCAGATATCTTTAGAAAGTGACGATAACCATATATTATTTTTTGTTGAAGCCGTTATCCAAAAATTGATAAACTCTTGCTGTTTGAACAGTATGTTACAAATAGATAAAATGTATATTAAGTCATAATTAATAATAATGATATTAAGTACATGCAAATATATGTATTATGTTCCTTTTTATTTGAAGAAGTTACTACTGATTACTTAACTTGTCGTTAGCGAAACTGAAGAATCTCAGATCAGTGATGAATCTGAGATCTTCA
>BLKR01005914.1:0-69681 GCA_011170035.1 Teleogryllus occipitalis
TACTAGAGAATACGGCAAAATAATTATGGGAATATTGATAACAAATAAGAGTCCTTTTGTATAACACTTTCAGGAATTGTAGATGATAAAAAAAGCATACCCTACTTTACTTCGTCCACCATCACACATTTTTGCTACATTGCTAGTAGATTCAATACACGATTGCCGTAAAAGTTTTCTGCTCCTGTGACTAGCCTTTCGAGCACAAATTCTTTCACCTCTTTATTCGTGGAAAACTTATTTTCATCGAAGACCGTTCAGAGGGTTTCCGAGAAGTTGGAAGTAGCTGGGCCGCAGTTGTGGATTACGATGTTCAAAGTGACTTTCCTCCAATTTCGCTTGGGAAATAGTAGCAGTGTGGGGTCTTGCATTGTCATGAGTGAGTGAGTGAGTAATCTTGGTATCGGATTCCCGCGTATGTTTTTTGAGAGGTATACTTGGTTTTTCTAACGTGGCGGCCAAGGGCAGTATATCCAAGATGGAATTCGGCACGACTAAGCGTCTTTTTCTTGTCCTGCAAGATGTCGCATGTACGCGACCGCGTCAAGCAGTGCAGGCAGATGAAGCGACTCTAGATCATATTGTACCGTGAACTGAAATCTATATCGTGCCCTTACAAATCGAATGTTCACACGGACAAAGTTTCTAAAATCTAATTCGAGGAAATAATGTCTTTCATTCACAAAAAATGCGTAATAAAAGGATTATATATTTAGTAATATGGGAAAATACTATTTCAATCTTTGTTTTTGCCTTTGAATCAGATAATCCTCTGTGTTGTAGTCCTCGTCTTCGTAACACAAGAAACGCTTCTCGCTTTTAACCCTACGTAAGTGTAGCGAAATAAAAGAACACGAATGGTGTGGCTGGTCTCTGAGATCAGGTATTCGAGTTTTCTATGTATAATAAAATGGGAACGTTAAAAATGGATCAGATATCACGTAGATATTTCATTTACAATTAATAAACACACAAGAAAAATGGCCAATAAAAGTTGCATTAAACAAAATTATACTTAAATTAGAAATAATGATCACAAAGTCATAATACATGAAGAGCATAAGAATACCGTGGTTTGAACGTTCTGTGGTAACTGTTTTGAAAAATTATTGGCTAAAATATTCCAGCTGGCTTACCTAGAAATAATGTCAGCTAGCCATTATCCACTTTTTACGAAATGGACTCACTGTCTGTGCACACCACTTCAATGTGTTGTGCTCCAGTGCTCAAATTTCTTGCACTTTCGTTTTTTTTCGGGATTTTCTTTTGTTTGTTATATAACAATAAATAATAACCATAAATCAATGTGAAAATTCCCAACTATCACCGAAAATCATCCCCAATAAATGTGTATAAATTACCAGGTCACTTACAACGATCACAACACAAACAGTATGCCCGGTCTCGCAGACCGTGTTGCAGTGTGTTCTCACTTTTCAAACATTAACAATCTTTCACGTGCGAATTCAAAATTGGGGGAGGTACAATAACGAACAGCTATCACACTCGTAAATATAAATAAGATTTTTGATAGGCCCGGTCTCAGGGACCGTGCCACACCAACCGAGGGTTAAGCTCCATGCTCAAAAACTTGACACATGTTTCTCTGCGTATGCCGATGCGCTAAATTCGAATCTGAAGTCAGAATTGCTCCACCACCCTCCAGGTTTTTTTCGCGAAAAAACATAATGAAATGTTAAATTGTAAAATTCACGGTGGATTTTCTCAATTAAAAAAACTAGAGAGTGGTGGCACAATTCTGGCTTCGAATTCAGCGTGTTGACATACACACTGAAACATGTGTCAAGTCTTGGAGTCTGACAACTGTTTTTTACTCTGTGTGCCTGGGTAATTATTTATTGCCCTCTAAGAGATGATTTTTCTCGAGCGTTATGGCAGTTAAAACAATCCACGTTAAATGGCGATTTCGTATGACAGGTGTTCGCTCGCCTGTACGTTACGAACAAAAAGCGCTCGGCCGAGAAAACCTATTGTCTGATGTCACGGTTTCAAGAATAAAACGTAAATTAGAACACGACGAGAAGGTGAAATGTATAAAGAAGTACGTATTATATAGAAATGCCCTTTACCTCCTTCTAGGGAAAATTTTAAGGATATTTCGTCCCCCTGCTGCAAATACTGCAAGCGACAGAAAATTACGTGAAGATGGTCAGACAATAACTAGAAAAAAATTAGAAATATTTAATCGGAAAGATTTAATAGCAATCTGCTGATCCATAGCGTCAAAAAACTCTGTAACATCTATTTTCTTTTACATTCCTAATTAGTTCGCTTTTATGTTGCTGTAATAAATGGAATATCATCATGACCTAAACGCTTGAGTTTGTTTTGCAGTTTTGCAACTCCATGGTACATGACATGTCCCCAATTCTTTTTGTCAACAGGCGAATGAGCGGTCGTAATAATTACTCTGACCTGTGAATCAGCCTACTACGAGCACAAATCACTCGAACCTATGGCGGTGGAGAATGAAACGCTCGAGCAAATGGAACTTCTTAGTGCACTATTCTACGGATATAATTTTTAAAAATTGTACCTTGTCTCTGTCTCTGTCTCTCTCTCTCTCTTTTTCTCTCTCTCCCTCCCTTCCTATTTCCCCTGTATGTCTCTTTTACCCTCTCTCTACTTCCTCCCTCTTTCTCTCCCCATCCTGCTCTTTATTTCTCCCACCTCTCTCTTCCCCGCCCTCGTCCCTCTCTTTCTCTCTTATCCCCCTCTCTCCACACTCTTCTCTCTTTCTTCCACCCATTCCATCTCCCTCTTTCTCCCTATTCCTCAATCTCCCTCCCCATTCCTTTCTCTTCTTCCCCATCTCTCTCTTCCTTGCCACTCCCCTCTCTCTCTCTCTCTCTCTCTCTCTCTCTCTCTCTCTCCGACCCTCTATCCCTCTTCATCTCTCTTTTCCTAATCCTCTCTTTCCCTCACTTCCTCCTCGTCACTCTCTCTCTTCCATCATCTCTCTCAAATCCTCTCCCTCACTACCTCCTCGTCTCTCCCTCTCTCTTCATCCCTCTCCAATCCTCTCCTTCAATGACTCCTCGTCCCTCTCTTCCTTCATCTCTCCCTCTCATCCTCTGTTTCCATCATTTCTTCGTGCCCTCTCTCTCTCTCCCTTCACCTGTCCCTCTCTCTCTCTTCCTTTCACCTCTCCCTCTCATTCTCTATTTTCTCCATTCCTTCATGTCCCTCTCTCTCCCTCCCTTCGCCTCTCTCTATCTCTCATTCTCTCTTTCTCCGTCTCCCTCTCGTTCGCGGTAATTCTCTTATGATGTTCTGCTTTGGGGCTCTCTGGTCTTGTGGTTCCTCCTGTGCGTGACGAGAAACGCAGCGCCGTCCTGCCGCCATTTGGATTATCTGGCGAGAGTAAAGCATGAAGTGCAGTGAACGGAATGGTCATTCTAGTTTGCCCCAGACGAGCGGCAATGTAAACGTCATTCCCTATTAGATTATTTGTTTATGTCTCTCTCGGCTTTGATGGGCACGCCGACGTTGTAGTGTGTACACTTCGCTTTACTGCGCTCCTAGTATCCTAGTGTAATCTCCAGCTACCCGGGGGTGCTTTTGTCACCATAGAACGCTCTAGCTACTACGTATATTGGTGCGGTAGAGCATGGAAGTAATGTTAGATTTCATTTTTGCGTAAATTCATCACTGAGTTTACAGTGGAAAGAATAATGTCTATGAGACGATAATTGATACATCGAAACATTAATGGAGGACTTACTAAATTGTTTCTAATATTTATTGTATTTTAAATTATTTTTTATAAAAATATTTAAGGTGGCACACACAACGAAGGAGTTCAGTAACCTTCAGACGCTCTCAGAGCCTTAAAATATATATACAATTAGGAGAAAGTGGGGCACAGTGATTCACTGGATAGTGAGCGAACCACTGAAAATTTTCACTATTGTATGGGTAATTTTATTTGAGCTTTTGGTGGTATGTTGCAAATACTCACTGCTTAATTTCTAATTGTGTTTTTAATGACTTCCTGTAACAGACATTACAAAAAGTTATTCAACTACTACAAAACGAATAAAGTAAATTATTATGCCACTTCTGTTTCACTTTTGCAATGAAACAGTCCATACCCATCATGATTAATATTATTTTGATTTCGTATATCTACTGGTTGTGATTTTATGTATTTACATGAAGTTTCGATTTTAATATTGTAAACTGAAAATGGCCATATTAATAAGAAGAACCTTTGGGAAACTGTGAATCATTTGTTCATGCAGCAGAGTAAGTTCGTGATTCATTCTGGTACCAGCTGATGTTAACGGATTAGGTTCACAGTTCGAGGAAGTTAATTAAATCATAAAAGAAATAGTCTGATGAATTTGAAGAAGTTGTGTCACTTCAACTGAATAATTTTCACCAGACTAGATCAGGAATATTGGTGATTTTACTAAGATTTTAATTTCTTTGAAGGATGAAGAAATGACAATCATGAACATTTTATGTTGCCAATATTATTAAAAAAATATATTGTTGTGAGTTTTAAAAGTGTCATACATAAGGACAATATCATAGAAGATGGATATTTTTTATTTTATTAGATCTAGGTGCTCAGTAAAATTACCTTTGCCAGCATCTCCACGTCATGGAGCAACGAAAAGATAGCACTTGTATTGACTTTTGGGTTGAACATTCAGGACTTTATGTGTAATAGAAAAATTTTAAACTATTTCTGTGATACAAAAGCGAGCATATGATATATCACGTAAATTACTGCTGGTAGTACTATACGAGACATTTTATGCCTGAGAATACATGTGGTTCAATTTGTCCTATTAGAGCACAGTCAACTTCGAATGTAACACTTTCTCTCTATTGGGCCCTGGTTACGAGAAAGTGGATAAATGTTGTTCCCGTATGTATGAAATTACTTCCTCTAACATATTTTACAGCGAGAATCTGTTTTATAGGTCTTTTATACAAAAAAAATCGATTGACGGCAAACGTAAACTTTGTCCCCGGATAGCTTAATATACGCTTACAAAATGACTCATTATCAGGTTAATTTTCATTAAAATCTTTTCATTTTCGAAAATAGCAAAAATTCTACGTTTTTTCGATATCCTCCTACAAATACAATATTGAAGATATAACTTTTTTTTATTGAAATCCGGTGTTCAACATGTCTAAAATAAGGCGATGTAAAATTTTTCAATGATATGAGTAGTTTTCGCTTTCTATTTGTGAACTAAAGACAATGTTTAATCAATTATTTTCTCAAGAACGATTCCAAAGTTTTCCTTAATTTTGTACCTCGTATGTAGCAAATGATGGCAAAAAAGTGGCGATAGTCGCATTTTCGTCAAAATCTGTGTATTTGTTTTGAAAATTGCCAAACAATTACATTGCAAAAGTATATTTTTTATAGTTTCTTGTAAATAAAATTTGTTCTAAAAATAAGATAATTAAAAAAAGTCGTTCAATTTTTTGAAAAAACGAATAATTTTCGGGTAATTTCTGCAAAATTTTAAAAATCAGCACTAAATGTTTTATTTAATTCCTTTTCCATGGGTTGAACAAAGAAAGCTTAAAGAACTCTTAGAAAACGTAACAGTTTTTCATTTTCAATGAACATGCTGGATTTTAGAAAATTATAAAATTTATAAACAATAGAAAAAAATACGTTGTGTTGTAACATAATTCGTTAATTTTTCAATTGTTATCTGCTATTTTTCATTTGTTTAATAACCATAACTGCATTATTATTCTTTTTCAAAGTCTTAACTCGTAAAATTGAGAATAGAAGCTATAAAAATTCGAATGTACAGAAAAAAATACTAATTAATATTAACGAAAAAATATTTAGATGAAGCATAATTTATCTATTTCACTTTGTATTTTCAGCATCAAAACATAAAGAGGGTTAATACGTTTCAGTCATTTAGTCGGCTAATTTTGCCAAATTGTTCGAATAAGCTCCTCATTTGCTTTATACTAGGATAATAAAATTAACATTGACAACATCGTAACAGTGTTTCAGACCACATCCACAGCAATTGAAAAACCGCTATCTTCAAAAACATGGTATAATTGTTACACTCATTGGAAATAGCAACGATTTAGTAAACAGTTACATTACGATTACAATGCTACAGAAAGATAAAATTCGTTCCTGTTATCGCAAAATAGTAAAACGAAGGGGAAACGTTTGGCTATCATATTATACTGTATTGGAATCTCTACTGTTCGTAATTCCACTCCCAATTTAAAGCGATTGGTGAAATAATTTTCCGAACAGAAAAAT
This sequence comes from Teleogryllus occipitalis, assembly GCA_011170035.1. NCBI lineage: Eukaryota > Metazoa > Arthropoda > Insecta > Orthoptera > Gryllidae > Teleogryllus > Teleogryllus occipitalis. The sequence goes on from BLKR01005914.1 coordinate 6,290, forward strand.
ATCATATAGCACTGAATGTTGCGACCACCCAGTAACTGCTTTCTCTCATTGTTTATACGAGCTCACTGAATAAAAATAGACCTATCATTCAGATCCATAGTAAAAACATGATTGATATTCAACTTTTGGGATTTGCAGCCCATTGTGCATTTTAATGCGTACACTTGACGATGGCGAATATATTAACAACAAGCTCTGAATTTATCCCACATGAAATATAATGAAATCGTGGTCAAATATCAAAATCTGTTTCATTAGTATGTATACAACTGGCATAACATTATATTTTTGGAATTATTTTCAACAAAATGTTACAAAATGCATGATTTGCTTCCATAGTTCCAATGCCTGAAAAGCTTATATAGTACTCGATTCTAACATTCCATTCCAAAATTTCCTGCCCGACTAATGATAATTAAGGTAATACTTTCAACATTATTTTGTGATATTTTCGATAATTCTACATTAAAGCGTTGATGATAAATCACCGCTTTAATATAGCACCAATATTGAGATAACGTCTCAAAAATGATGACGAAACGCCAAAGCATATATAAGTATATAGCAATTCATGCTTGAGTGCAATTTTGCATTTTGTGAAAAATATTACCGCAAAACGAAGTTTAGAATGAAAAGGGGTTTTCTTTATAATTACTCTGGACTAAATAAAGTTTCGAATAATTTAATATGAATAAACAAAAGCATCACCAGAAACTACGTCAGATTCATATTCAATATTCATTTCATCTTTTGACGTATACAAATATTTTCTTTTGGGTATCTTATCATTTTCCTGTATTTACGCCAACAAAGAAATTTACATTTTACAAGGAAAGAATGTTGTTTGTAGAATTTAGTTTTGCAATTCTGTTAAAAAGCGTAACATTCCAATTTTTGTGTTTGACTGAGTTTTCACGCAAAACATGAACACAGAATTAAAAGAAAATATTTGGCGTTTTGCTTTTAACGCGCAAACAACACAACATGCTATTTTTAATTCATATTCTTTACAAGTTCGTCATGTTTCTCGCTATTTGAAATCAGTTAATATTATTTTAAAGAAACAGTTTTTTAAATTAATGAAAAAGCATCGAGTTATTGATATTTATTCTCCTGGGTATGTATTGATTTTATAATTAGTACTAGTGAGAACCCGTCAAAATTTGACGGTGAGATCTGAGATAAATGTAAAATACTGTGCCCAAACTAATGTTCACAAAACGTTGCATTGTTTGGATCTTCAGGTTATAACGAAGATATTCTGTGATGCGTAGTTCCCAAAATTTTGAACACGTATGACACACATGACACACATGAACACACATGACCAGGTGGCAATGCAAAATGCCTACACATTCCAATAATACACCAAATAACACAAAAGAAAGAGCACTATTATACTGAGGGATATTATTTCTAAAGTTTTTTGATGTGTCATCATCTATAAACAAATTTGATTACTTCTAGCATATTGCTCGAAAGTAAAATTATTTTCCCATTTAAGCAACACAGAGTAAACACGTTTGCAGAATTTCTCTCGCATGGAAAGTACAAAGCAGAACAAAACGGACATTTTCTGCGCTGACTTTCTCATTCTCTGCGTCCAGTTAACGTACGTTTGCGTCTTTTGGGGCGCGTGGGCAACGATTCGGAATTCAGCATAACCTGTGAACAACTTCACTACTTCAGTACAACCGAGCAACACCCACTGTGGGAATGTTCTCTACAAAATACACCACAGAAGCAAATACATTCAAACTGTCAACACCACAATGCAATTATTACACTGAAACAAAACCTTGACGAATTGTAAACAAATCTCAACAATCAAAACAAAACATCAAGCAGCGCCACCATGAAGCAGCGTGGACTCACATCTAGCGTTTCATATAATCGATTTTGAAACAGCCACCCTTTGGAAGAAAACAATTGACTATTGATAAGCGTACTATTAAAGAATGATTTAATTAATTAATTTACACCGTAAATGTTGGTGAATGAACACAAACAATATCTGATAACACATCTAGGGATCACATTCTTTCATTTAAAGGAAAAAATACTACAATCGGTTCAGTAGAAGCTCTAAACGAAGCCATGGCATAATACCTTATTTTTTTAATATATAGATGGACGGCTTCGTTGGTGGGGTAAAACTCACTAATAAACAACACATTCGCTAGCAGTCACAGCTAATGCCTTTTGCCCCAGTAGCATAAACTATGAGCTTCTATTGTAAGCTTGCTTGACACCTCAACTAAAAGTAAAGAGCTACTCTCCTCCGCCTTATCGAAAACCCTTCCTTCCGGTAACCACAAGTTATCGTCACTAAAACCACTTAAACTGGCCCCCGGGAAAACGCTATAGAACCACTTCCTTCTGTATGTGACGATAGGTTGATAGGTTCTTGTGCTCTATCTAAATTTATTTATTTATTTAGTCAAAAACAGTCAAAAGCTGTATGTGACGTATGGGGGAGAAAATCATCTGCGCACGCTTTCCTGAGTTTCAGAATCCCTTCCCAACTATTTAACTATTAATAGCTGAAAGATGAAAAAATAGTAATAATATACTACTGATAATAATAACAATAATAATAATAATAATAATAATAATAATAATAATAATAATAATAATAATAATAATAATAATAATAATAATAATAATAATGAATTTAAAAAAGCGAGAGATTAACATTTCACAAAATAGATATTTTCGTTGCCGAATTATAGAAAACTTATTTGTAACGGTAAACGAACGGATTTGATTTTTCTCTATTGCTAACAAATATAAACTCACCCTAAACTCTACTACCACTACAAGCAAAAGGAAAACTCAACAAAACGTGCGCATAGTGAAGCTACATTTACGTCCAGAAGCAAATCAAGGGGCCATCTCAGCATTTGCTCAATGGATCAAGGAAACGACAAAAACCCGATCGAGATGGGGATCATTGATCCAGAAGCCGAAGTACATTACTGTACTTGTTACAGGCATTTAAGTCTTTTTTTTAAATTATACAATGCAAATGTAAACTAATTCATTGTACTATATCATTGTTTTGTTAAAGTAAAACATTATATTTCTTTTTGACGATCAGTGTTGTGATCAGTGAAATTCGTGCTGAAGCATCGAAATCGAATTCCGCGCTCGGAAATGGAATTTCGCTGTCTTTGATGTAAAACGTGTCGCGAATGGCCTCCGGTTACATTGACCCTAGAAAAGCCAGTAAGTGTTTGTGGCTAGAGTATAGTTTGATGTACATGAAGAGTTTAAACGGCAACTGACATGGGGTGAAGAAACACTTAAAGTATGTTCCAGATGGAATCTCAGCTCAAAAAGTAGCAGATACTTTTATTTCCGGAGCAATTATTTAATAATAATCATGAAATGAATAGTGGATTCGTTGTAATATTCCTTGGTCTATAGCATGGTTGTCCAACTGGCGGTCCGTGGTCCGCATGCGGCCCGCGGTTCGATTTATTGTGGTCCCAAAAATGTTATTAGACAAACGTGAAAGTCCCTTGCTTCCACGTGGGGCGAGAACACTGTGTGCCCAGCGCATGAGCCTTGACGAGGTCAACACCCTTTAATGCAAAACTGGTTAAGTTTAGATTTAAGGATTTTTTTCTAGTAATTCAGAAATTCAAAATCATCCCAAACTGTTTTACTGCGTTATGTACGGTACGGCCTGATATAACCCATAGTTCTATCCTCTCCCGGGCTAGAGCAGCCGGGCAAACTGCCGAGATGAACAATACGGGGTCTCGTGAGGATGGCCCGAGTAATGAAATAAGGCTCCCAACCATATTTAAGGTGTGAGTTGTGGGTCTCGAGACCTTGTAAATTGGACACCCCTGGTCTAGACGCTCGAATCGATGAGATGTCCATGACTTCCTCCGTTGCAGTTCCATTACCTTAGCGCGTGGCGGTCGCTGCGGCAGGCGAAGCCGCTGGCCGGTCGTGCGCACTGCGGCGTGTGCGACGGGGCGCCCCCTGTGGGAGCGGGTGAGCTGCGCCGTATCGGCTCGCAGTGGCCGTGGGGGTGGGGGTGGGGGTGGGGTGCTGGGGCGGCCTCATTACTGGGCGCGGGCATCAACTACGGCGGCAAGAAGAGCCCATTACGGGGACGTATCGCCTGCTGGATCGGAGGGCGAAGTAAGATACAGGCCCCGCCCCGCCCTTCCCAGCTCCGCCCTTCCCTGCCCCGCCTCGCTCTGCCCGGCCTTAGTCGCCCGCTACGCCCTCCCTAGTCGCCCGCTACGCCCTCTCTAGTCACCCACCACGCCCTCCCTTGCCGCCCGCCCTAGTCGCTTTCCCTAGTTGCCCGCCCTAGTCGCCTGCCCTAGTCGCCCGGCCTAGTCGCCCGGCCTAGTCACCCGGCCTAGTCGCCCGGCCTAGTCGCCCGGCCTAGTCGCCCGGCCTAGTCGCCCGGCCTAGTCGCCCGGCCTAGTCGCCCACCCTAGTCGCCCGCCCTAGTCGCTTTCCCTAGCCGCCCGCCCTAGTCGCCCACCCTAGCCGCTCGCCCTAGTCGCCCACCTTAGTCGTCCGCCGTCGTTGTCCGCCCTAGTCGCCGCCCTAGTCGTCCACCACGCCCACCGTAGTTGCCCGCCACGCCACGTTAGTTGTCCGCCTCGCCCGCAATAAAAATTAAGAACTTATTTAAAAAAGTGAAGTTTTCTCATGTGGAATACGTAACTAATGTGATACCCAATTACTGGAGATCTAATATGTTGACATATGATGACAAATTTTGTGAACTACTTGAAAGAGGCCCCTGATCTAGGATAGATGTCTTTTGAGTTGACTCGTTAAGTGAAGTGGCGGAGCGTGATTTCTTCTGAGCGTCAACAAAGATATCGGAGCACTAAATAGAAGAATTCGTGTAACTCGTGTACCGTACGTATTAGAATAATTATCGTATGAAATAGCTTGATAGCAATATGGCGTCGATACGCATAATGAATGTTAATTAATTTACATTTTTTTAAATGAATTTGCATTCGGAAGAGCAATACGATGACAACTACATTGGAAACTGCAACTGTTGGTTTTCGAGAAGCTGGAGAAACAAATGTCTGGACTTTGATTTCCAAATGAAGTTTCAGAAATTCCCTCGTTAAAGAAGAGCGAAAATCAGTACGGACGAATCAAGTGTTTTACCGCCAAGTAATGTGATCCAAAGCGAAGAACTGCAATGCTGTTACTAGTTGTCCCTGCAAAGATGTGCAGCCATCAAAGTAGTCCTAGTCCAACGAGCAAGCGGTAGACGTTGGGCTAGGAAAAAGTGTTGTCAACGCACCCAAGCCAAGTGACAGGCGCCACACGTCTGGGAAAATTAAAAATAAATATCTGAAGGACCCCAATTTGAGAGATTCTTTCAGTTTCAGACGAGACATTATCCAAATTAAGGCTGGGATGGCGATTCCCGCAGTTCTGGTTCCGGCGATGACCGTAACGGAAGTGATGCTGAAAGCATTTATTGTGAAGGCGTAAGGCCTATATTTTTTTTTCTCCCTTTCAAAAATTCAAAATTTAAGTAGTATATGACTTAGTGTAGGGATTACAGAATTTTGAAAATGTGCACACAATTCACTTTTGCCCATAGCACGTCATACGCAGTTTTTAACTGTTTTTTGACGTAAAATAAATAAATAAATAAATAAATAAATAAATAGTAAAATAAATAATAATAAATAAATAAATAAATAAATAAATAAATAAATAATAAATAAATAAATAAATAAATAATAAATAAATAAATAAATAAATAAATAAATAAATAAATAAATAAAATAAATAAATAAATAAATAAATAAATAAATAAATAAATAAATAAATAAATAAATAAATAAATAAATAAATAAATAAATAAATAAATAAATAAATAAATAAATAAATAAATAAATAAATAAATAAATAAATAAATAAATAAATAAATAAATAAATAAATAAATGAACGCAACAAATTGGATCCAGTGTCAGACGCATAAGAACTAGGATTATGTCCCATATGGAGATCATCCAAAAAATAATTTCATATTCAGAAATTGTCTGTAATTTTAAACAAGCCCTGCATTTTTGCTTAAATAAATGTTATTCTAGATGTTAATGCATTTATTATTTGCTAAAAACAATTCACTATTCCACTTTGGAAACAGGGTACGTCTAATTTGAAATACATGTAGACATTTTACTTCCTCGCCCTTACAAAGGTACTTCGTAAAAAGAGAAAGTAATTTAATCGTGTTATATAAAACTATTGCTGGGCTCTGGTTTCGAAAATCCACTTGCTAAAAATAGAAAAAAAAACTCTGACACGTGGAGTAATCAGAATCCACGTTTTGTGGGTCCTTGATACTCAAAAATCGATTGACGGAAAAATGTCTGTCCGTTTGTGGTCAACGCTACCGCCTAAACCGTTCAACAGATTTTCCTTAAAATTAATATTCCTCAATCGAACTGAACGAACTCGAGGGTTTGGGAATTTCAAATGGATATTTGATTTTTGATAGTACCTTGCTTAAAGCTTCAAAAACATTTTTAAATTTTCTCAAAACTTGCCCCTAATTTGTTTATCAAACTTTGTTTTCAAATAGCCTAATGGACGCTTATTAAAATGGTGTAGGTCTAATATTCGTTGAAATCCCTGATTTTTGGAAAAGTGCAAAAGTACAATTTTTTCGCGTCTTTCTATAACTATAATCTTGGAGAAAATGATATTTTTCTTAATGGAATATGTTCTGTAAATAGATATCTTTAAAGAAGTTCATGTTTAATTTTTGGAAAATGTGAGTAGTTTTCGTGTAATTTTGTCCGAAATATGGGCAATTATATTTTTTAAACATAATTTTCTGCATGCAGAACTTCGTTTTCCGCCCAGGCGCTGCAAGATAGCTCTGATGATGATCGCTACGTGATCGATAAAATCTTAAGTTAATAATATACTTATTGATAATAGACATCTTTTATTTACATTCATATAAGAAATCTATATCACCAACGATCTAGCTAACATAAATTTTATTTAACTTTTCAAATCAAGAACAACGAGAAATGTTGTATTAATAGAGGTCGGAAGGGTATTGATTATCAGATAGTTAAAATTATAAACAATTATTTTCCATTTCAAAATCCAACGAACTATAAAATACGGTGTAGTACTTTTCACATTCCTCCAAAGTTTCACTTTTTGTTGTTCAACACATATTACTGTGGACGCTCCACTGCTTATCAAGTCACATTTCATCGACAACGCATGTCCATTATAAATAATATTAAAGTAATTCCATCATAAAAATATTAGAATTCAAAATGGACATTGTTAATGTCATTCGCCAAAATTATAACTTCATTGTATGGAATTGAGTTTAAATATTGAATATAATTGTTCCAAAAATTTGAATTAAAACTGATCATCGAATTTTAACAACATTATTTCATCAGGTTTAATACCATTGGGCAGAAATTATAAACTCATATTTACTACAATGTACATTTCAAAATTATATAATTTGAAAAGTCCCTATTTTCCACGTTCAATTAACACCATTTTAAATGCCTACCATTCTATCTATCTGCACATTTAGTATTGTATGTCCCCTCTTCCCAGTTGTAATTATCAATCGAATTCTAATGTTTCTTCTGATTTTCTGAAGACATACCCTTGTATTAATGATACTCATTTTCATAATTTTTGTTAGAAACGAACTAAGCCTTTTCGATAAGAATATAGCCTGAAATGGGTATGTGCCTGCTTCTTTCTTGCATGAAAATACATTCCACTTTAAAAGTACATTCCAATTGCGTTCCAATTCTTCTGGAGCGTCTGTTTAAGACGTGTGCAAAATTGGGTGAGTGGTTTCCCAGGCTACACCGCCTCACCGGCGCGGGCTAGCACCGCAGTGGCCCTTTGACTGAGGGCAGGTCGTTCCCGAGGGATAGTTGAGTTCTTCTTTGTCGCAGAAACGACCTATTTCTCCGTGCAATATTGAATATCAACAACAAGGCACCAAGAGAGAGATGTTCGTGCTGGAAATATTGTATGCATCAGGCTTCTGTCTCTGGAAGGTGCCGATAAGCTATATATGATGAAAAAAATGAAATTTTTTCCGACTGTTTATTCAAATATCGAAGAACAAGTAGAGACAAAAGAAGACAAAGGGACTAGCCAGGGCTTGTGGTCGGCGAGATAACTTGATGCGTATCTCTGTGATGCTAATTTGTGCAGTTTTGTTGAAGAGTTGAGTACATAAAAGAAACTGAGATACAATAACAGAACCTGAAAAATGTATATTGAAATACATTTCTAACAAAATTATATTGAAAAAGTAACTCGGAATATGTTTTGTAGAAGTCAGAAACGAATAAAAGTAGGTGATGAGTAGGGTCCTAATAGTTATGTACTAAAAAGGGGGGAAATATGAACAGATATATGTGTTATAATATACAAAAATATGTACTAAAAAGTAAGAAATATGTAACACTAAGTATCATTGTATAAATTATATTTTATTAAAATACTTTTATCTTACTGTATATTCTTCTGTTTCATTAGCAGAAAGACCAGAAGTAAACATCATTCTTCTCATAATCCTATTATTTACAGCGATCTCCTTAACAACAAGAACGGTGCCTTTTGAGATAGTGCGTGTAGTTTCTGGTAAAGGGTATCAAGGTCAAGGGAGACTCCTGAAAGAAGGGTGACTGCGCGATATCACCTGCTAAATGTATAAATTTCACAAACATACTGCCTTTCTGACCTATGTTACGCCCTGAAACTAACACACCAGAAGCTTTGGATTGCGTCGTTGCCTTGCCCTTTTATTTGCAATACCGTTAGATTAATTAGAAGTTTGTATTTATGGACTGACGTATTTCAACGCGATGCAATAGTGGCATATTAGAGAGGAGGCTACAGAAAAATGTTTGACAATGCTGAATTGTTTGTCTGCGATATTCCTTATCAAACACATATAGAAAAAAATAAAAATTAAATTAAAAAAAATTGTAGTAATATATAAAAATATGTTTTTTGGGTAAATATGTAAAAATATGTACTAAAAAGTCGACGTTTTTTGGCACTAACCGATATGAAACATGAACATATATTTGAATGGTCTTGATAGAATTACGTTAGAAAAATATATTACATAATTATCCCGGTCTTAATGATGAGCATTTTCTACATCATCTCCGCAGTTACGTGCGTGAGGATGCGCGCGCGGACTTTAAAGTTGAATCCGTCGGTTGCCAGATCCCAAAGAAGCGATAGTCCATCAGGTGGGTCGCCTTTATTTGCACAGTTCTTGAATAGACACCTTCCATTAGAAAATAGTGAAATAATATCTCTGACAGCTTTCATTATTCTTGCTGACTCAGTCTTCACAAGTGGCTCGTGAATGCTTACTAGTCGCAGCTTAAAGAATCACAAAATTATTCTCTTACACCTGTACAACCGCAGTGACCTCAACTCGAAGTGCTCGCAATTAATACAGTTTGATTTTTTTTATTTAGAGAAAGATTATTAGTTAGATAAACCCACAAACGAAAATTAACGAAGACTTATTTCACCTCTTTCTGAGTTAACCGCGAAACTACTTTTCAAATGAACCATGATTGCACAGAAATAAACACAAAAATGATATGAAGACCGCGAATTTTAATTATTTAAAAAATATTGAAAGTCCGAATCTCTCAGATTCTTTGTGTGTACATAAACAGCATCAGTATCATCAGAACTATCATCAACAACAGGGATTTTAACGTCTGCTTCATCTACTGTTAATTCCACGGCCGTCTTACACTCGAGGGCTTCTTGGCCCTAATATCCGCTCCGTAATATCGCGTCCGTAAGCTCATTGCGGTAGAGATCAGTCTCTGCGCTGCTAACTAGTAGCTCATAAGCCCGCGGCTGATCGTCCACAAGTAGGGAGGTTTGGTGATAACCAGTTGGCACTCATGTAGCGGTCCGTAGATTCATTGCGAAGCTTACTCCCATGACAAAATTAATTGATTGATTGTTTTTTTCGTGTTTCCGGGTGCGTCAACTGCTTTGGTCATTAGTTCCGTAAGTGTAGTGCATGTTTTTCTCGGGAGATGGCGGTGATCTTCCCCCGCTGGATGGCGAGATCCGGCGCCGACCGTCGGCTAGTGGGATTTCCCCCTTACCAGGACTCTCCCACCAGCGGGGCACCGCCCCAGCCGGGACAAGCTCTAAGCTCCCGACCGGTCTCCCGGAATATGTGGTAATGTAGTGCATGTTAGTGTAAGTGTGTGTGTAAGAGGAGAGGATAGGACAAGGAAGAAGAAGGAGAGATCGCGCGCGGTCCGTGGCCCGTTTGTTAGGGCACTGCTCCGGCATTGGCTAGGTGTTGATCGGAGAAACCACGGAAAACTACCGATCAGAGTAGCCGGCCGCTAGAATTCTCCTCCAGGCAGCGACTGAATTCGACCTCGCTGAAAAGCTAGTGTCGAAAATCCTGCCGGCGTCGTGATTCGAACCTAGGACCTCCCGATCTAATACGAGTGTGTGCTTCTTGTGTTCCAGGGGAGGAGCCGGCGGCCATGCAGCACGGCAGCAAGAGCAGCGCGTCGTCGGCGTCGTGTGTGCACGCGGGGGCGTGGCTCTGGGCACTGGCGGCGGCGACGGTGGCGGCGGGGGCGGGGTCGAGGGCGACCCGCCGGAGCGCGTTCGCCGGCAGGTGACGCTAGGCGCAGTCGCTCCCCGCGAGGTTTTCCTGCACGTCCGCCGCCGCGGCCCCGTCACCACCCCGGACAACCAGGACGCTTTAAGCATCACCCTCACGCTGCAAGCGACTGGTTCCGTGCGACCACTGTTGCTGACGTCGGCCCGCCGCTGCCTCGACCCCGCGACCGCCCGCGTTTCAGTGTGCACGCTCGAGGGACGAAGTACATGTACGCTGCAGTCAGTCGCGTGCGACACTTGCCCCAAGTGGTGGTGTCACTGCGGCCGCCAACACCGCGATGTCATGACTACCTGCATTTGGATGAGTGTGGTCGCATGTATCGTGCACACGCTGCAACCGGTTGCATGCGACAGTTGCCACTGTCATAATACCACTAGCAGGTTACCGGTGACTCTCGCTTTCACATGAGCATTATTGATTTCGACAACCGACGCAAGCTGCAAGCGATGGCGTGCAGTAATCCTAGTAGAACTTTCGATCTCAGACGGTGCTTCTCCACACACATCGCAATGAATATCCCGAGTGCGCGGTAGTATTGACTAATTCAGTTTAGAAAGGCAAGAAGTTCAACATTAGGTGCAATCATTTGCACGAAACAAGCCGCAATGAATGTCGCTATCAAAGACGTCGCTGTCTGTACACTCACGCAGCAATTGTTTAGACAAAGTATGTTTCTTCCGGGGGTCCTCTGCTGTCGAGAGCCCAACATACAATAAGCACAGTGGCACAATCGTCAAAAATCAGACGGCAGTTGCATGCAACCGAGTGGAGCGTAACTTCCACACATACACGCAGGAGACCGATTCCAACCAATTTATTTTTTGTAACCAAAAAGTAATCGAAAAAATAAATTGACGGACGGCAGTCCTAGCGACTAGCAACACCTTCCAACCCATCTCCAAAATCCGCAAATCGCGGCGTCGCAGGGTGTTTCGCGTCACGGCCGCGGCGACGCGGGGGCGCCACAGTCTAAGACGACTCCGGACGACGCCCACCAAGTGGTTCGTGCCACGGACGACGTTCCCAAGGATTTGATGAGAATCGTGGTTGGCTCTCGTGGAAGTGAAGATGCTACCGCCGCTACGCCATGCACCCAACCCCCTCCCATGAAGAGAAAGTGGGGAAGAGTTTCGACGCGTTCTCAGTGACCCAGTGTGTGTGCGTGTGTGTGTTTAGAAGCTACTCGACCTCGAACGTGCCGTGCGCCCGGTTCCGGCGAGAACGGGAAACCGAGTCTTCAGCTCTATTTTCCCCTCCCCATCCCGTAATTTTCCTGGTTACGAGTGCGGTGTTGATGTGTGGTGTTGATGATTGGTTGAATGTGCTCGTACATCCTCCTTGAAAAAGTGGAGGCACAAGATATCGTCGCTTTTATTATGTGAATTTAACTATGGTAGTGGAGTGGAAAAGGTTTAACGGTGAGTTGTCGTTGGCATTTAAAACGAAATAATTCAAGGCGTTGTCATTGCCAATAATATTGTATATTATAAAAGCAGCATTCGATGTCTTAGCTACTGATGATGCTCTTGTACTAAGCCACCGAGAGTTGCTCTTGTAATATTGTTGACAATCACAGCGCCTTGAATTATTTCATGGGTTATAACAGCTTGCTTGTTCCATTGTGGTAAAATAAGACTAATTTAAGGCGTTACATTGTGGATAACAAGAACATCATATGACCAGGATCTTATTTAGTTTACTCGTTAAATACATTTTAAGTTTTTAGTCCAAATACAATAATCATATAAAACCATCTGATGAGTGATCAAAATAATTTTCATTCGTGCTAATATGTAATCCGAAATTTTTTGCCTCTATCCTATAAATTAAATGGCAAGATTGTTCAGAAATGAGGGATGTTATTAATTAATTTTAAGAGAGATCAATTATTTTATCGCTCTTTTACCTTCAGGAATGTCGAAGCTGTTACTATCTGAACCGTGCAATTGTCACGGAAAGTAGGAAAGTTTTGCAACTCTGGTTGACCTAATAAGCACTATGTATACTTCTGAACTAACGTAATTAACTTTTTGAATTGTCAAAAGGTTCTGGATTCTCTCAAATAAGAGAAGGTAGTAAGAGAGATAGATTGTATGAAATATACAAAAATTGGACGATTCTGTTCCTTGACTTCCACTCGATTAAGAGTAATGACTGATGGGGGATCAGCTACATGGGTAACTTAGAGTATTACTGGCTTTACAAAATCAGACGGCAAAAATAGACTATTAATTCACACAGGAATGTGATGTAAGTCTCGAAATTCTATTATAAATATTTAACTGATAACAGAGGTTATCACTTGGGCAATTATTAACAATTTATGCATTCAACACGTATTTGCATTTGCAATTCCCGATGTTATTTCTGTTTGCGGCGATGAATATACAAATAAAACATCAAAATTGCTATATTTGCACTTCTATGATGGACTGTAATATGCAAATAAAAGTTGAAGAATATCATCATAATCATGCCATTGCTTTCAAGTATCCCTAATATTTTTAGCCCTAGTAGATAACTGAAGAATTCTGATCTTTTTACGTTAGTTAATCTGAGATGCGAATGTGGCTTAGTAAATAATTATGGTTTTCACAAAGAAATTAACTCATTAATTAATTACGTGCACATAATTTTTAGGTTAAGTGATTTTGTTAAATGTATGTGAAAACGGAAAAGTAATGATGAAATATTCGCACAAAATTCGGAGTGGCCGTGATTATGTATGTTTGGTTTTGAAATTGCCCAACGTACCTAAGGGCATTGTCATTTCGAATGTGGCAGAGGTGAATTAAAATCCAATTTTAATGGAAAAAAGAAAAGTAGATTTGTTGTTTGCAAAAAGTTGTGATTGACTGATAGCTCTTCTACTGCGGACACGTTATTACGTAAATCGAGAGTAATGCAGTTCATCTGGTTAATTCAAGGCGATAGGACTTTGGGAGGTTTATATTTCATCAAAATCTCTCGTATATGTTTGTTCGAAAAGCAAAGGTCTATTATGATTCGATGAATAATGAACTGATGAAAGCCTGCATATTTTGTTACATACTTTCGGTACGTGGCGATCTGTTAAAACTGTTAAAACTAATATTACTAACTCAACTCAATCTTCTTGAGACCAAAACTCTACTCACTTCAAATCAAAGAAATATTGTGCGTTCACTGAGTTAAAAGTTGCATATCGTTGCGATACTGATAACCAGAGAAAATCAATAGGGAAGACCTCAGATTAATTTGAAATATAAATGAAGTAAAACATTAATTTAAAAATTAATCCTGTAAAAATTTGGCAATATATTACTATAATTTTCTGCCAAGTTTGTATTAAAATTTTTTCAGTTTTTAAAATATGGCAAGGTCATATCTATCTTTTCATTACTTGAGGTCCTTTACGTAGGGCACAAATGGCCAAGTTTTTTTTGTTTCTTTTTACTAGTTGAGCATTCACATTGTTGCTCCGACTGCTCAACTGTAACCTTCGTCGAGATATACTAGTAAAATACGATTGCATCACAAGGCCTCGCTGTAAAAGGCCTGGTTGAAAAAGGAGCCGATAACACCCGGCGACGGTTTTCAATTTTTTTTAAACATTCGACAAGCATTGAAAGACGAAACTATACTTCGCGTTAAGAAACGGTAATGTAGTAAAAGACCTAAATGATGAATCAGTAAACTCTTTTCCTAAAAATGATAGCGAAAAAGAACTACTCTGAAGTCTGTTGTTCATCTCCCTTCCACCACATTGGTTTGTCACTGATAAAATAACTTTTTTAAGAATCAACGTCGAGACAACTCATCAATACATTCTACTAAATGCAATAAAAACACAATGGATAGTATTTCTGAAATAAAAGAAAACATTACGAAACATACTTCTACGTGTTTTTATCAAGCATCATTCATCAAGAAAGTAGACTAGCGTAATAAAATTCATCTCATATTTCAGAATTACGTTTTATCTACCGATCTGTCGTTTGAACGAAGACCCATTTCAAATTAAGTTTCACAATCATCTTCTTGCCATAATTTTCACAATTTTTTTTTCTTATTTCCAATTTGCTTTGTTTACTGAATATTTACGACTGTGTTACGGTTAACATAAGCAATTAGAGCAGAATTAAACATTTTTAAGACCTTAAATGACATTTAGTTTTTTCACCATCCACCGAATGATCTCATTCCTCAAACATTAGTATATTACATTTTAATTTATCATCCTACACTGACAGAATTTACATTAATTTTAATGTACATTTAATGGACGACTTACATGGATTTTAATGTACCTTGTGCATTAAAGGGAGATTAATGAATCTGTACATTAAATTTAATACGTAAATTAAAATCAATATAGATTTAATGTACGACGGATGACTTAACTTACTTGTCTACGTTAAATTTAACTGTACACATATACATTAAATTTAATGTACATGTACATTAAATTTACTGTACGTGTACATTACATTTAATTTACGTACATGATAATTACTTTCCTGTACTTTACATTAAAAGTAATACAGAAATTTCGGGGAGTGTACGCTCGATGTATCTGCCCAGCACATATGATTAGTCTTTCCTGTACTACTGAAGTTCATTACCTTCCTCTCTAGCCCCGAGCGCTCCAATGTAATTCCCGAAGCTGCATCCTGTCGCGGCGATCGTGGCGAGCGACCGCCCGCGGGGTCCGCTTTAACAGCATCGATCACCCAGCGCGGGGGCGGGGATGGGGACGGTCTGCGCCGACCTGAATGATATTTGTTGCACCCCCTTTGTGAGCGCTGGCCGGCCGCCACGCGAAGGGCTGCAGTATTCGAATATTGTGGGGCCGCCCTCAAACGCGCGACGAATCGCCAGAGGGCGGGCGCCTCGTCGGTGCGTGGGCGGCTACATTGCTTCCCACCAAATGCGCACACACGCGCCCTACCACCACCCTATTAGCCGCGTCCAGCTGCCGTGCGCGGTCTGCGTCGTTTTGTCCGGTCGTGTCGCCGCCGCCTGTCTCCCCCCCCCGCGCACACTGCGCCCTGTGCGTTCGTTCGGCCTCGTGCGTTACACTGCGCTCGGCCTCGTGCGTTACACTGCGTTTGGCCTCGTGCGTTACACTGCGCCATTCACACACGGCCGTTCTGTTACGTGCCTCTCTCGCTTCGCTCTGCTCAGTGTAGGCTGCGATGTACCGCTCAAGGTTGGTCCCATTCCAGTAGGCAGACTGGAATCGCATCTCCTCAACCGATTCGCCTTAAATGATCTGTCAAAATCGACCAGCAATCTTGGCCCCGCACTCACCGTCCCATTTCAGATAAACTGCCTCATTCCATCATCTCCGTAACCCCTCATCCTAGGTACTTTATTCAACCCAGTGCAACCGTCCTCACTACCTTATTTCTCTGTATAACCCAATAAGTCTCTCCCCCCAATAACGGACCGGTAGCGCTAGCTCAGTGCATCAACTGATGTCACTCCAGCGCCTCTGACCGGGAGGTCTTAGTCCTGACGACGGCAGGATTTTCGACAATAGCTTTTTAGCTAGGTCGAATTCAGACGCTGTCTTGAGAAGAAATCTAGCGGCTGGCTGCTCTGATCGGTAGTTTGCCGTGGTTTCTTCGATCAACACCAAGCGAATGCCGGAGCAGTTCCCTAACAAACGGACTATGGACAGCGCGCGATCTTTCCTTCCTCTCCCTTGTCCTATCCTCATCACTTACACACTAACATGCACTACACTACTACATATTCTGGGAGACCGGTTGGGAGCTTAGAGCTTGTCCCGGCTGGGGTGGTGCCCCGCTGGTGGGAGATACCTGGTTGGGGGAAACCCCGCTAGCCGACGGGAGGTCGGCGCCGAATCTCGCCATCCAGCAAGGGAAGATCACCGCTATATCACGAGGAAAAAACACGCACTACACTTACGGGAATAATGACCTAAGCTGTTGCAGCGCCCGGAATCACTAACCAACCAACCCAATAACGGCTATTTCATCTTGCACGCTCTCCCCATGCTCGTTTTTTGCTTCACCTCGATTTCCTCTTCGTGGCGCGCGGGATTTCTCCCTGCACGTCTCGCCGCCCGCCCGCAAACAGGCACCGCTGGCGAAATGTTGGCGATGAATGCTCGATTGAATAGCTGGGGCGGCATGCGCGCCACCTGCTGGGCGAAGCGGACGGTGCGCGTTCCGACTCTTCCCACCTCGCCCTGCAGCCACCGGCTTGACGCTGCTCCCTTAGGGAAATATTCATCCGCTCGTATCGGCTGGCAAGTCCACCGCCGCGGTATTCCGTTACGGTCGAATAGTTTAAATGACTGGCCGGCCCGTAACTATTATTCCGACCGCGATCCGCAGACGAGCTCTGGAACGGCTCTCATCTTTCACGCGATTGGACGGCGCGCGGCCAGAGAAAACAAAACACGCTCGCCAATTGTATTCGCCGGCTTTTGTTTCGATGTTCCACTTTAATCCACTAATCATTTTTTCTCATAACAATGAGGCAAAACTAAATGACGTCGCTCGTGTAATACGATCATGGAAACGCCTCCCGATGCTCCGAAATGAACGTTTTAAATAGTATCTGTTCTAGGACATGCAAGGGAACTAATTCTATTTTTCTTGTGACTTTCTGAACGCAGACTGCAACTCGGCGGAGTGTTTCATCCGCTGTGGACATTGCATTATCCCGGATCGTTTTGAAAACAAACGCGAGCAAAAATGGGGTCAGTTCCAATGCGAGTCGTTAACACAAGCCTGAGCCACATTGGAAACAAAATATTTCCGATGCGAGGTTTGTTTTTACGTGCGTTGCTGCATCAAAATTCGCCCAGGCTAAATTTTCAGACAATGATATCTGACAGAATGGATTTTATTTTGTGAGACGCAATTTGTCCTCATTTAAATAAATTAAGTTATGCGTTTACGAGTGAATAAAATAACTATAATAATAACAACATAATGAAGGCGAAACTAAAAATAATTTTGGAGGTAAAAATTGGTTTCATTGTACCGGTAGGTTTTGTTTAGCAATAATTACATTTTATTTGCATATTTCAAAAGAACGCTGAATTAATAAGGTGCAATTTTTTTTCAAAAACGTTCATTTTCATTAATTACTTTTTTATTGCAGGGAATATACACAGTTCAAAACTAAAACGAGTTTCTTCAGCTAAATAATTTGAAGAAGCTTTTTGAAGAAATTCCATGATTCCGGTGACAGAGTTTTATGATGGCATTCTTAATTAGAAAAAGTAATTAGAAAGGAAGTAGACATTATGGGATATGGCTCTAATGAAAAATATATGTATAATTTATTTGGATTATGAACTCTCAAAAATACATGGTTTTAAGAGAAATAGAAAATAATACAGAAAGGAATATATTAAAACAATTTGAGGATTAAATGCAATATTTTATGTTGTTAAATCTATCCATTACTTAAAAGTTTAACAACGCACATAAGTCGATATTCCAAAGATTTGTATTTGTATCCTGTAAATTCGTGTTAAAGTTATTGTTCATTATTTGTTTATAATTATGTTATCGATATTTTATAATATCGATACTTTATATTTCACCATCAATATGTGCAATGGAAAAATACATACAAATGTTTAACAAAAAGTGATAAATAAAAAAAAAAAGCTTAAGACTTGGGATTTTAAAAAACTTTCTTAAATCATGGGTTATATTAATTAGACGTTTGTGAGTAAATAATGATGTCTGGCAGACGGAGATCATTGGATGGAGAGTCTATGTTTCAAGTATTTTCATGACCGGGCAATGTTATAGCATTATCGTATGTTATAGCATTAGCTGCTCCTTTCCTATACATTGTAGAATTCCATTGCATTTCGTTTTGGAAACGGAACATGCACGAGTCCATTATTTAGAACTGACCGTCTGAAATAACAATTAGAAAATGGGGGTTAACCCTAGGCAAAGGGCCATTGAAGAGCCCCTGAGGCCCTGAAGGTCGGAGTGCATGGAGGGGATTCGCGCGGAGAAGCGAAGCAAGGCCGCGAGCGCTGGAGGGGATTCGGGAGGTGGTTGCGCCGTTGGAGGGCGTCGTCAGGCGCCGTCAATGGGCGTTCGGGCGGTCCCCAGCGGCGCTCGCCTACGCCCACGCCAACGCCCACGCCCGCGACCACGGCCTCGAACCCGTCACCCGCTGCCCCCCTTTCCGCTGTCTACCACTGCTGCTGCCCCAGCCGTCGTCGTCACCGGCCGCCGCCCCCAGCCGCCCCCGCCGCCGTCCCCGGCCGCCACCGCCGCCGCTGCCGCCGCCGCCCCCGCACCCGCCTCCACCGCCGCCGCCCCCTCTCCGCCGTCTACCATTGCAGCTGCCCTGGCTGTACCGCCCCAGCCGCCGCTCCCGGCCGCCGCCCCCGGCCACCGCCCCCGGCTACCGCCCCCAGCCGCCCCCACCGCCCCCGCCGCCCCCGCCGCCCCCGCCGCCGGCGCCCTCGGCCGCCACGACCGCCGCTGCCGCCGCCGCCTCCGCCGCCGTTCCCGCCCCCACCTCCACTGTCACTGCCCTCTTTCCTCCGTCTACCATTGCAGCTGCCACCACCCCAGCCACCGCTCCCGGCCGCCGCCGCCGGCCACCGCCCCCGGCCACCGTCTATGCCGCCGCCTCCTTTCCGCCGTCTACCATTGCCGCCGCCCCAGTCGCCGCCTCCGCTGCCGCCCTCGCCACCGCCGCCTCCGCCCCCTCCCCAGCCGCCGCTCGCGGCTGCCGCCCACGGCTGTCGTCCCCGGCCGCCGCCCCCGGCCAGGAGCAGCAATCCGGGAAGGGAACGGGACGGCCGTCAGCGGACGGGTCTGGAGAAGGACAGCGCCAACTTTTGATTACCCGTGCCGGGAGAGGTGGCTCAGGGCATCAACTTATGTCACTGTAGTATCTAGGGAGATCCTAGGTTCGAGTCCGACGCGCACTGATCAATTTCGCGTCGCTAGCTGGGCAAAAATGCAAAACGTTTTCAAAAAACTTTTTTGAAAAAGACCAAAATCGATATTGCTTCGAAGTACACAAAGCAGAGCACAAGAAAATGTGTTTTTGCGAACACACTTTCAGCAATGTCCACGATGTGGGAAAGTCCAGAAGTCAGCCGTCGGTGCACCTCTACCGAACTATCTCCGTTCGCGATTCAGAAAGCTTGTGAATAAATGTGTTTACTGTTCTCTGCGAGCTGAAATTCCACTGTGTCGACATGAAACACACTGACGCAGGTATATCGCTCTTTAGTAACACAAATTCTTGAAGGAATTTCGCCTTAGCTCGCCATCTAGCGGGGAAAGATTACCGCCATCTCCCGAGGAAAACATGCATTACACTTACAGGAAAAACTACCTTAGCAGATGACGCGCCCGGAAAATGCAATCAATCAATCAATCAATCAATCAATTGATAATCCGTAGAGGAGGATGTTCCGGTTTCGTTACTGCTCGTGTGAACCTATCGCCAAGTGATAATTCAAATACTCATTGTGACAACAGTGAAGTAAACAATTATCGTAAGATCTAGGCTCAGTAAGACAGCCACAGGCTTCAATGGCGTATCGGACTAATATACTAGCGTTTGCTGCATTCTGAGAAGTGAACGACCATCAGCGAAACTTTGAGGATGCAGGGAGGAAAGGGAAGAGTCTAGAGAAGGAATCACCTATTTTTGCTTGATATAAAATAGAGGACGAATAACCTTACTACGTCATTACTTGTGTATAGTTATCGACAGGCAATACATCAACTTCGATTATACATATAACAACATATTAATTATCTGATATAATATTTTCTTGAGTTATTAGTGAACGAGTTTTATGGTGTGACAGCGTATTGGATTATTAAACCCGAGTTCACAGCAATCCTGGAAGTGAATGGAGCGACTTTCAAAGCAACGACGAGGAAGCACACGGAGGGCGAATATGCAGTAGAAGGAACCTGCACATGTTTGCTTAATACGCCATACGGAGAGGCTCTCACTTGTGTAAACTTATCGACATGAAATAAGTCAACTTCGGCATTGTCATAATAATTAAGCTATCTGTTATATTTTTTTTATTCACGGGTTAGTCAGCGGCCTCCGCGTTGTAACGTGTACGCTTTCGGACTGATAGCCCCAAATTCGTGGATTAGAAGATGGTCGATATGAAATTTGAAAGGCGAAAAAAGTTCTTCAGAATGATGGTTTCATGACCGGTAAACTGGAAAAAGAACTGCCTGAATTCTGGGAAGTCAAAATCGATGGCCCATTATCGTAGATTATCGCCATGCCAAAGAACCTCGTGTTGAAACGATGTCTCGAGGTAAAATTCTGCATCGCTCGTCAATACTCTGTGCGTTTCAAAGTAGCACACGTAGTAATGAAGCGATTGACCTGCCGTCTATCAGACGGTCGCTGATACTGCAAAATGAGCGCACCGAATTTCTTTGTCAAAATCCACTTCCTACGGTAAAAAGGGAAGCTTGTAAGAAATCAGCTTATATATTGAAATAAGGCGAAGAAACGTTAAGAAGAAAAAAAAAACAGACAAAAGAAGTAAATAACATCCCTGCATATTAGTAATTATGCTTGGGAACAGAATTAACCGGTCTTCTGTAAACATTTGTGCAAGACTCCCAACTGTTTGAAAAGACGACCCATGTTCAATTACTTTTTTTGTAAACCAGCATTATAAACAACCTTTTCTGTTGCAAGAAATCGTTCATCATCTCGCATTTTACGGCAAAAATGATGACGTATTAGCATTTTCGGTACGAATGATTGACTCATCACATGTTCAGCCAATCGCAGCGAGAGAAACGTGGTGAGATAAAGGTCAAGAGAGCAACCGACCACCATTTTCTCGCATGCAACAAATTTCTCGCATGTCAACAATGCCATCTTGAATTTGCTTTCCACAGGGCTTTGGATGTCAAATACCCGAGACGTCACAATAAAGTTGTTTCGCAAAATTAAGTTTGATTCTCTTATAAATTTATAATGCTGTTATACAAAAAATTGTGCATGCAACTCGTTTATAACGTTGTTTTATTGCATTTGAACAAATCTGTAAACTAGTTCCTAACGTCGCATGTTTTCAAAACTCCGGGACTGTTCTGAATTATATTTAAGCATTTTTTTTATTTTAATAAAAGTATGTTGAAATTTCCTCATAACAAAGTTTCTTGTGCTGTAAATATAAAATAGGCATACAATTTCATCATATATTTTATTTGTTTATAAAATACATTACATTTGTTATACACGATAAAATTCTTTCATACACTATGAAGCATACTAGTGTGTGTCTCGGTCGACATTCCGACAACCATTGCTGCTCTTGCGTTTTATGACTGCGAGTCAACGGGATCTTAACAAAATTCTACCTAATTTTAGTTGGGAGTTGAGTTTCACGAGTTGGGTCCAGATACAAATTCGCTACTGTGTACGAATATCGTGTTACATATCCGTAATATAATGTTGCGGAGAACCTAGAATATTATTGGCTGAGAGGTGAGTTAGAGTGAAAACAAGGGCTCTGCTACCGTGTTTGCGGTTTGTTTCGGGTTTGAGCGGTCGTGCACAGACTACAAGAGCGGTTGGCCACTGGTCGGCTGAACTGCAGGTGGTTCGGGCACCCGTGGAACGGCATAACAGGCACGCATTAGTGCTAAGAAAGATCAGCATGTAACAAATTGACCAAAGAGAAAACATTTTTTGAATGAAATTTTTTAACTATTAAGAAATTTAAAATTGCAATAATTTCCTTTTAGATACTATCGACATTATTAATATGTTCGAAAATGTGAGTCTCCATGCTTATACTTTTTAGGTGATGTATATTTATTGCAATAGTACATATCTTGAATGCTATTTCAATAACTGGATATTATTTTAGCATTTATTCTCAAAGCTTCATAAATGCGAAACACATATTAAAAGATATAGTTATTTTACAATTACGTGCATGAAATATGAATAACATTTTTATAAAATTGTTTAAAAACTATAATATTTAAAAAAGTTTGTAATTTTATATGGGAATAAGGTGATCCATATCTATGGGAATCGAAGTGCATTATGTAGGGGCATGAATGCGGAAGCGTCACAAAAAGATGTGTCTGTTTATTGCATTACATTTCAAAGCGTGAAATAGTTTTGTCACAGTAATAAGTCCGGGCAACCGGTTTTTAAAATTGATATTAAAAATGACCTACTTCACATGCGGATAGCAATGCGCAGAATTCTCCCTTTTTGTGGTACTGGTAGAAAAATAGTATTTTCTTACTTTGAATCACTTCTTGTCAGCTGTTATCACAGGGAAAAGTATTATTCATTTACTCCTTATTTCTTCGTATTTCCAAGAAATTTTTCTTTTCCTTTGATATATTTGTCTCACATGTGTTTTATTTTTCTTTCATTTTTCTCGGTCATTATCGTTTAACTCAAAAAGGAAAACAATAAAAAAAATGTTTAAAAATACAAACAAACATCTCGCCTGTTTTGTTCTAAGTAATTCTTTGATTCGACAGTAGAAACAAACTACCTTCACACATATACGCTTTTCTACGAATGTAATGTGGCGAAATATAATTTTTTGGGGGGAATTTCCAACGTCAAAAAACATTTTAAGAATCTATATACTGTTGGCCTTAATTAACTTGTCATTACGACAAAAAATATTCGTTCGGCAAATATGTTCCCTCTAGTAGCATTTTCTCCTCCTCGATCTCGGTAAAAAGCTCTGAAATAACAAATCCTCTCCACATATCCAGCGAAGCATTTCTCTTTTAAATGTTAGTCGGTTGTGACGCTTGTTTGTGGTCAAGTAAATTAATTCTATTTTTAGTGGACGAGATATATGTAATTAATGTCCACTCACGACAGAATTTCCTGGCACATAAATAATCCTCCAAGTGAATAAATAAAAGCGAGGGCAGGAGTTGGGAATATTCTCCCTGATTCCCAACTGACCTGTACCGTTCTGCGACAGGCCCGAGTTCAGACTTCGAGGCATAAATTAGGTATCTAATTATCTGATAATTGGGTGCATTAAACAGTTCCATCCGGCAATTTCCTCCGTTTTGTGCTGTGCCCGCCCGGTCGGGGGCAATGGTGGAAGAGTCGAGGTCGACGGTTCCTATCGATTGCTACTTGTTTCTGCTTCTCGGGTGACGTCGCTGCACCAACTACTGCCTCTGTTTCTGTCCCTGTCTGTCCTCTCTCTATCTCTCTCGCTCTCTCTCACACTCTCTCTCTCTCGCTCTCTCTCTCGCTCTCTCTCTCACTCTCTCTCTCTCTTTCGCTCTCTCACCATTGCACTCGGTGCCTATCTGTCCTCTCTCTCTCTCTCTCTCTCTCTCTCTCTCACACACACACACACCATTGCACTCGGTTCCTGTCTATCTGACCTCTTTCTCTCTCTCACTCTCTCTCACCATTGCACTCGGTGCGGAACTGTGCAACCGAAACGGAACTGTCACGAACTGCTGGCTCTCTGCTTCGAAAAGTTACAACTACTAAAATACTCTTTTTATGTCGCATCACAAAATACAACTGAGCCCTATATGTTCAAAAAATGAACGCCACGCTCCAGACTCCGTCAATTTCTCTTTGAGAAAGCGCAGTACATAGGTAAAATTTATATGTACGATTGTGTAGGTCTATCATTAGACTTCATGCACATGAAAAGGTTATGACGTCAACAGGACGCGTTGGAAGATATGCGGTAAAATTACGACTTTGAGCAGTGTCAGTGCTAATGCAGATGCATTGTTGATTTCATTTCTCATTCAACAAATCAAAGTCTATAATGATGTTTTGTTTCGTAATCCATAGACGTAACGTATTTACGGGCGAGCATCTAGAGGGGCCAGCCCAATAAATCTTTAAGCTAATCACTCTTTACGGAATTCTGAACAATCATAATTTCAAATAGAATGTTGGTTCAACGTAAAGGAGCTTCAGAAGGATCCTTTAAGCTAATCACTCTTTACGGATTCCTGAAAAATCATAATTTCAAATAGAATGTTGGTTGAACGTAAAGGAGCTTCAGAAGACTACCGTGTGTCTCTGTCCTCACCCCGTGCGCGAATTACAATTTCTCCGAAGTTCTGTGTAATCTTGAGTCTCGTCGTCTCCAGCTCGTGACATGACGAGAGCGCGGGGGGGGGGTCGCCGGATAGCGCTGGCGTTTCATCGACTCGCATCGGGCAGGAAGACGGAAGACGTCACAGCCGGCGGAAGGGGAAAGGCCGCGGAAGGCGGAAATCGACGGATGCAGCTGAAGGCGCGAAGTGATGAAGGCGGCGGAAGGCGGGAAGTAACAGAGATAGAAAATGTGGGAGAGAAAGAGGAGAAGCAACGAGTTGCTGGAAGCGATTCAGATGCGACGAAATTCGAGTAGAGGTGATGAAACAAAAGGTGGGAAACGGAGAGGCTGCGGAAGGCGGAAAGCAACACAGAAGACACGGAAAGCAGGAAGAGATATATGGCCGGGAAGATGTCAGAGGCAAAGAAGAGACGAAAGCACGTGATATCATATGGAAATCGCGGGGAGAGAGAAAATAATAAAGAAAATACATAAAATTGGATAATGTGATGTGATGCGTAGAGACGGCGTTGTGAATGCAGAAATGAACGAATGTAGGGAATAGTGAAGAAGGGGGACGGTATCTGAAGTCTTCTGTTGAGAGTCGAGTAGCATTTAAAAACATAGACGTTTATGGGAATGTTGCTCTGTCTAGAGGGAAAGGACGCGAGCAGGTACGACGAGGAGGTAAAGACAGCTAAACTGAAGGTGGTGAGGACGGTGGAAGCGATGGAGAGTAAAGAAATAAATCAGAAGAAAATGGACGAAGCAAGTCAGAATTAGAGAAATATTGGAGAGTTGTTTAGGTGGGAGAAACGTGTGCATATGGACCAATAAGAATAAAAGTAACACCAACATTGTGCAATAAAATGGATAAAATGCACATTATGAAATCGGCGAAAATAGCAGTGGCCATTTTGACGTCGGAAGTTGATGTGTATGTGGAGATGGTTTGGGAGAGAGGAAGATCACAAACTCTGGTAATTTTAATGACGATGGTGGCGTTGGTGGCTCAGTTTGGCTGCGGTGAAGGAAGTTCGAAATACGAAGCGTTGGAGGAAGAGGAAGCAAAGTCCAGGGCATAAGCGATGTGGCAGAGTTGAGCAGTGACGCTGGAACCGGCAGAGACGCCAGCGGTTTTAGTGCGATGGCTGCGGCAGCGGTGGCGGCCACGGTGGCGACGGAGGCGGAGCAGACGGTCGCCCGCGGGGGCGGCGCGGGTGGCAGGGTTGCAGCGTCGTCTGAAGGACTGAGATCGTTACCCGGGCACAGACGGCATCTGGGACGCCGCTGCCACTTACTCTAATGCAGCCGCTCCACCCCCGCCTCATTCCGGCCGCTTCCCTCCCGTCGGACCCGCCCGACCGAATCTTCGGAGACGGCGCGGCGCGGCGCAGCGCAGCGGCTCTTCGCCCGGCCACCACCGCGATGACGCGCGCGTGGGCGAAGGGGGGAGCAGAGCAGGATGGCGCGCGACAGCGTGGTCAGCGAGTGGGTGGTTGGAGGATTGGGTGAAGGTGGGTGAACGGGCCGGTGACAAGCGAGCGGGCAGTTGGACGAGCAGTAGGGCCGGAAGTTGGGCTGGCAGTTGGGCTGGCAGTTGGACGAGCAGTTGGGCTGGCAGTTGGGCTGGCAGTTGGGCTGGCAGTTGGGCTGGCAGTTGGGCTGGCAGTTGGGCTGGCTGTTGGGCTGGCAGTTGGGCTGGCAGTTGGGCTGGCAGTTGGGCTGGCAGTTGGGCTGGCAGTTGGGCTGGCAGTTGGGCTGGCAGTTGGGCTGGCAGTTGGGCTGGCAGTTGGGCTGGCAGTTGGGCTGGCAGTTGGGCTGGCAGTTGGGCTGGCAGTTGGGCTGGCAGTTGGGCTGACAGTTGGGATGGCAGTTGGGATGGTAGTTGGGATGGCAGTTGGGATGGCAGTTGGGATGGCAGTTGGGATGGCAGTTGGGATGGCAGTTGGGATGGCAGTTGGGATGGCAGTTGGAATGGTAGTTGGGATGGCAGTTGGGCTGGCAGTTGGGATGGCAGTTGGGCTGATAGTTGGGCTGGTAGTTGGGCTGGCAGTTGGGCTGGCAGTTGGGCTGGCAGTTGGGCTGGCAGTTGGGCTGGTAGTTGGGCGGGTGGGCAGATGGGCGGGCAGTTGGGAGGGCAGTGGGGCGGGCAGTTGGGCGTGTGGGCAGATGGGCGGACAGTCGCGCGAACGAGCGGGCAATTGGAAGGACCGGTGGGGAATCGGGCGAGCAGTTTTGGGTAGTTGGGCGGACGGGTGGGCAGTTCAGTGGGCGGGTAGACGGACGGGTGAACAGGCGGGCGAGAGCGAGAGGGTGGGCGTGCATTTGATGAGTGGGCGGGCAGTTGGGTGTGCGGACGTGCGGTTGGGCATACATTGAAACTTTTGGGCGGGAGGTTCGGAGATTGGACGGTTGGGCGGGTGGACTGTTGGGGAGATGGAGGGATGCTTAGGGGGTTGGAGGGAGGGATCTTTTCGCCAGGCTACATCCGTACATCCACTATTTGAGTACGCCAATGTGAATCGTCTTGCACAGTCCTTTGCTCAGCATCCATCTTCGCCCCTCTCTGTCAAATACCTTCATACGTTTCCCTCTCATACGTTCTTATTAACTTTTTTTTAATTTTCTAATTTTGTTTTACGTGCTCTTCTTTTCAGATAGCAGATACAACAATTTCGCTATCAATTTTCCCATTAGTTTCCTTATTTCCGAGCTCTCCACTGCGTGATTACTATTATGGCATTAACATGATTAGTGCTACTGTTCTCCTGCAATTACCGTGCATTTCTGTCAAATTCGTTTCATGTTTGTTTCGTTATTGCTATCCCTCTTAACATGCAACTGTAAAATCCTTGTTTTTAACTACATTTTAAAATAATTGTGGGGAATGTCTTGTTGTCTTAGGTATAGGTCACTTAATTAGGTAATATATATCAAATGCCGTCATCTAATACCTGACATCATAATCTGATTCATAATATCGTGTGAGAGATAGTGCAAAATAATATTTTAGAGAGCAACATTACTACACTTATAATGTATACAAGTATTGCTTTCAATCCGATCAAATTTACGATCCGATCAAATCCGATCAAAAACGTAAAGCCAAATACGTAATAACTCATATTTTGTTTTTACTTTGATTATTAATATTACATTACTAAATAAACGAGTAATTTACTTTCTATATTTAAGTTTAGTTCAAAAAGCTGTGTTTTTTCTCTAAAATTTTGCTAGTGGATTCATTTATCGAAATGATTTTTCAGCTCATTGAATAAATCAGAAAGTGTTATCTCCAGAAAGTAGGTTTGTTTGCGTGTTTCGCAAATTATTATTACCGTCCACTTGCGAAAGACGCTGTCTACCCTAACCTTACTCGAGGCAACTCAACCCTCACTGATACCAGCATGAATACCATTTCTGACAAACTTCCATGGAAATTTTTGACACCGGTGCACATACACACTTTTATTATCTTGACTAATTACAGCACTTCATCCTTATTAATAAAATGAACAATATTAATAAAAGAACAAAAACACATATCAGTGGTATAGTGAGTGAATAAAATAAAACATTTTGCAGGCAAACTCACACAGAGATAAGGAACTTTTAAATCAGGAAATTGTCAAATAAGGATTTTACTAGACAAGATACTTTTTTAACGAACATAACTATATTGAGCATTGAGTGGATTATCTTTTTCATTAATCCGAAGCGCATTATGAAATATCTAAAATGTTTGTAATAATGAAGTAGAGTTAGGCCCTTACTCTTTATCTATTTATTCTTTTTTGACGTTGAACATTTTTCATTTACTGCTAATTTATTTTGAGAACAAATATCAAAGTTAGGATACAAAAGAAATGGATACAAGTTATGTTTTGCTTATAGCTTCATTAATTACTAGATTTTTCTTCATGTGTGTGAAGTCATTAAGTCTAATTTGACATACTTGACTTTTAATTGAGGTTAGAAGTCAAATAAAAAATGTTTACACTTTGACAAACGGTAATGACTTCTTCTTTTATACCATGTTCTTTGATAATTAACAATAGGGACTCATTAATTCCGATATAAACAAAATACATACAAACTACGTTTCGAAAGGAAAACGACTTTTCTTGAGACTGGTGAAAGGTCTAATTTAATTGTTTAAAATAAAAATTTAATACAGTTGTTCGTCAACAACAACAACAACAAAACTAAACTTTCACATTACAAATTGCGAATACACTGTATAAAGAGTGATTGAGGAAGCAGAATGGAAATAACTCACAGAATTATAAAATTACCTATTACGCTTTAAACCACCTTATGAAATAGTGGTTACATGATATTTGTTGAAACACTATTCAATTCTGAAAGCACATAGAGAAAATTCAAAAATTCATTTAACACTTAATTCAGCCAGAGTCGTATTAATCGAATACAAGAACTTGGTGTGTCTATCCAGAAACACAGAGAGCACATGTTGCATACTCCTCGAGAATAAACCACCTTCATCTGGCGCCCTAGGGAATATATTCTGAGGGAAACGTGTCTTTTACTCTCCGTATGTGCTCTAAGATATTTCCTCGGGAACATTCATGAGTCGACCACGACCTCATCTATTCAAATCACCGTCGCGAATCGATTTGCTCATTTGCCTTTTGCGAGGAAAACAAACGCTACAGATTCAATAGTCGGAAAACTCCCAATTGTCTTGGCTCTAAAATTCCTAAATTTGATTTTCCCCAGAAAAATTATTCTTTTTTAATAACTACAGTGAACGCACAAGAAAGAATATTATTTTGGACTGAGTTGAGGTAGAACAACATATTTTTGGGACGCGCGATAGTAGATGATAGGAGAAAAATTATGCTCCCTTATCTTTAATCCTCCTAATTGAATAAAATTATTCTGAGTCTGCTGCTTGGGTGATAAATGATCTTTTGGAAGCTGAACATTTGGGATCTAATTTTAAAATTCTAAATTTAATTTTTACTTAGAAAGTGTTGATTATCAAATATTTATGCCACTATAAATAAGAAACTAGGACCACGATATGAGATTAACGGTCTATGGTTCCTTTGCTGACTTTATGATATACGAGTTCGAGTGTATGTGGCAACTTATACGATTATGTTTGCGAAACTTTATAGTATTCATGAAATAAATTTAAATGTCAGTTGCATGAAGCTGAGCGTTGACCAATTCCTAACCAATTTGGCAGTTTTCGCCTAATATTTACATTCGAGTTTTCGTTGAAATTGCAATGATTGAAACCACAATGATGACAATGGAAACGGTGATATTACATTTGCGAAGTAAAACGGCACCTGAATATTTGAAAGTTGCCGAGTATAAAACTTAAAAACAATAGATAAGGAATATAGATTGTTCCTTTATTTCTATTGATGATACACTCTTTTTCTTTCTGATCATCATTTTAATACACTTTGTGGAAAAAATACTGCTGTGTCAGAAAATCTATTGACGTATTTTTGAGAGCGAAATGAGAATAGAATTTAAAACTTAATAATCTACCAAGATTTTAAGAATGTACAGTGACGTATTTTGTGATGTACTGTGAAGTGCTTTGAGTGAAAGATGAAGCAACAATGAAGTCTAAGAAGTGCCAAAGTGTGTGTGGATCTGTTGCGTCCAAACGTTAGGCTGAGTGAAAGATAAATTCAGTGTTTTTATTTTTCCAATGGACCGTGGAACTTTGTTGGGATAAGGGCATTGTCTTGTAATAAAATAGAAATACTTTGTATTCAACTGTAATTTGTTGTATCCTAATATACAATCATTTGATTGACTTATTTCTAAACTAGAAGAAACTTTTAAAATATTAATTTTTATTCTTTTAGTAGTTTAATTATGAACTTTTTACTTTACATGACCAAAAAGCAAAATATTCCAACAAATCCACGGTGCACATTTCAAAGTTTGTGTTTACTCCTCTAAAAGAGAATATCCGCTCTTTTCTATGTCTCTAATGCACTAAGAGCGAAACATTTTGTCGTAAATAATAACTACATGTAAACATATAAAGTGAATGTCCGTTTTTTCATACAGAATGACAGTACTGATAGTGCAAAGGGTCAAATTTGTGAATATTTTGTGAAATCGTTAAGATTTTGCCAAACTTTTGTTTTCTACCGATTATTTTCTGTGACATGATAAATAATTGTAAAAATAAATATCGTGTTCGAATGAAAGATGAAATAATATTGCATTTTTATTTCCTTTCGCTGTTTGGCTGAAATCTACTTCTATTTTTAAAAATTCCAGAAAAAGGAATAGGAGCAACGGAAATGGATAAACAAAATCTCAAAGGTAAGTGATGTTTTATTGTTTGTGTGGTGGAAGAGAAAAAACTGCAAAGGTTTAAAATCACTGTTTTTGAGTCCTAATTACTATTAAAAATTCACTTTCTGTAAAATTTCTGTGCCATTTTGAAGTTACTACTATTGGCGGTGCATAAAAGCTCTAGCAGACTGCAATTACAAAACCTTCCTGCCAAACTGACAAGTTTAAGTCCCTTGGAGTGACTAAGTCATTTGGAATTGGAAGCGGAAGATCAGTTATGTGAGGGGGGGGCAGCGGTCCAAGAGGAGGACAATAGGGACCATGCCTACCTCCAAAGCCTAATTTTTTTAATTTTACTGAATTTATTTAAATTAAATAACGCATAGCAGCAACCAAGTTCGATGAAGAATAAAAAAAATTATATCTAATAATATCTAATAGTGAGATGCTGCTACCTGCATCTGGTGGGACAATCTGTACCATTTATTTATTTATTTATTTATTTATTTATTTATTTATTTATTTATTTATTTATTTATTTATTTATTTATTTATTTATTTATTTATTTATTTATTTATTTATTTATTTATTTATTTATTTATTTATTTATTTATTTATTTATTTCTTATTTATTTATTTATTTATTTATTTATTTATTTATTTATTTATTTATTTATTTATTTATTTATTTATTTATTTATTTATTTATTTATTTATTTATTTATTTATTTATCTATTTATTTATTTATCTATTTATTTATTTATTTATTTATTTTACGTCAAAAAACCGTTAAAACTGCGAATGACGTCTAAATGAATAACACATGACATCTAAAAGAATAACAAATATTCCATTCTCTTGACAACAATAGGTGAAACACAGGTTCAAAAATGTGTTTTCATTACTCTTTTAAAACCAGTTTATTATTATAGCTCGGTAGCTCGATAGCTATTATAGCTAGACAGAAGTTTGCTTTAAGGAGTGCAAAGAAAATGTAATTAAAAGTTTACTTTAAAAATGAACTCCTAGTGTGTTGTGCTCTTTAATAACGTCAGGTCATCAACAATATTATTTTGGTCAAAATTTGAGATATAATTAAAATATTAAATACAAGAGTTGCGTGGCGCCTCCGGCAGATACAAAAAACCAACGTGTCATTCCATGTTAAAACATTTTCGTTATGCAAGTTCATAATAAAAATACTATGTTTATAAACATAATACAGTTTCATGGCTAGCATATTCTTGGGATTGAAAATTAGACATTATCGAGAGAGATATTACATTTGCTTTATAACTCAGAAGAAAATTAGATTCAGCGAGTGACCTGTAGAAGCAAAAATGCTGCTGAAAAAAAATACCCCAAAATGGTTTTCCAAAAAGTGACACGCACGCTGCTCAAAAACAACAAATAAAAAAACTCTCAACTTGCACTACACTAACGGGACTAATGACTGAAGCAGTTGACGCGCCCGGAAACACGACAAAATCAATCAATCAATCAAGCGGATCGTTCATCTTTTAAACATCCTAAGCATTAGAACAAAATAACTATATACAAAAAGGATGTATAATAGTGCAGTGGTAAAGTATGTGCATTCAGTAGCATTGGTATTAGACTGAATTGAAATGAAGTCACTAATTCACTTCAATTCATTTGTATATCTCTATAAGTAAATTCACTATGCGTTAATTAATAATGTCTTTATTGCTGACAAGGCTCAGGTCGTAAGGCCTTCTCTTCCGTCTAACCACTTAAACATTTACATTTACATAATTACAATAGAGACGTTCGGGCGGAAATAATAACTGACATTTCACATTACTTACGAAACGATCGTATTACCTAACGAAAATATGCTGCACGTAACCAATGAAACATAAAGTGTGAATGTATTTTCATTGTCAACTTTCTGGATTCTAAAGCTAACATGATATAAAGAGACTCCATGTTTCTTATTTATAAGATGTGTGTAGTTAGTTAATAATTTTACTTTCGTAAAATGTCAGAAATTCTCCTATACCCAAATGCCTCATTGTGAAAAATTTCAAGAAAAAAGAAGGGGAGATTTTACATTTATATGAATTCACTAATAGAGAAATATAAATACAATTTAACTTGTGCAATTCTAAGCTCTCTAGAGCTGTTGTAAGCGGCCAACAGCTTTTTTTTTAAGGTGCAGAGACCTCGAGTTAGGTAAATTAAGTGGAGCTAAAGGCTGGTTCGAGATTTCCGCCAAACATAAAGCAAGAATGTTTCCAACATATAATGGGGTGGAATTTATTGGAGTGATTGACTTTTTCGACAATCATGTGAATCACAACAATTACGTATTCCATCCAAACCACGATCACTCATCTCTCATCATCGTCACCCCTTATGATAACCGTCATCCTTATCGTGTCAATTGAAAACAATGACAAACCACAACCGAATGATCTACACGTGAAAAGATAGGTCTTAGGTGAAGTGAAACTCCTTCCCTGCGCACTCTCTGGAACCGAAGATAACTGTTTCCCACACACTAACGCAGGAGAGTATTCTAATGCCGCACCGAGAGCGGTAGCTCAGTGCATCAACTGATGTCACTGCAGCGCCTCTGACCGGGAGGTCCTAGGTTCCCACTCCCCACGGCAGCAGGATTTTCGACACTAGCTTTTCAGCTAGGTCGAATTCAGTCGCATATCCACATATTCCGGGAGACCAGACGGGAGCTTAGAGCTTGTCCCGGCTGGGGCGGTGCCCCGCTGGTGGGAGAGTCCTGGTTACGGGAAAACCCCACTAGCCGACGGTAGGTCGGCGCCGGATCTCGCCATCCAGCGGGGGAAGATCACCGCCATCTTCCGAGAAAAAACATGCACTACACTAACGGGACTAATGACCAAAGCCGTTGACGCGCCCGGAAACACGAAAAAATCAATCAATCAATCTAATGCCGCGCCGTAATCTGTCCATTTTTTGTTAGATTTGGTTGGTTGTTAGCGATTCCGGGCGCGTCAACTACTGTGGTCATTATTCACATAAGTGTGGGGCATGTTTTTCATAGGGAGGTGGCGGTGATCTTCCCCGCTGGATGGCGAGATCCGGCGCCAACCTACGTCGGATCGGGAGTTTTCCCCAACTAGGTATCTTTCCCAAGGGGCACCGCGCCAGTCGGGACAAGCTCCAAGCTCACGATTGGTCTCCCGGCATGTGTAGTAGTGTAGTGCATGATAGTGTAAGTGTGTGTAAGGAGATAGGATAGAACTAGGAAGAAAGATTGCGCGCGATCCGTGGCCCGTTTGTCAGGGTACTGTTCCGGCATTAGCCTGGATTACTCGAATAACCCACAGAAAACTACCGATCAGAGCAGCCAGTTTGTAGAACTCTCCTTTAGACATTGACTGAATTCAACCTAGTCAATAAGCTAGTGTCGAAAATCTTGCAACTGTCGGGACTCGAACCTAGGATCACCATTTCAGAAGCATTGCAGTGACATCAGTTGATGCACTGGGCTATCTCTCCCGATTTTCTGTTAGAAAAACTCGAGTTTTGGGACCAGATGTACAAAATGCACATAAATATTGATGTTTTGTGTCCTTGATAACGAAAAATGGGTTTACGGCAAAACCTTTGCCCGTCTGTGGTCAATACTAGCTTCTAAATCGATCAGATGGTTTTATTCAAAACTGGTATTCTCCGATAAAAACTGATATAGTCCGAACTCAAGGTCCGACGAAATTAAAAAAATAATATTTTGATTTTTGAGGGTACTTTACATGAAGTCAAAATATTCAATTTTCTTCACAAATAGCTCCAAATGTTTGGATTAATTTACTTATTTGAATGGAGTAAGGCACCCTTAATAGCAAGGGTTAATTAAAAAAGTTCTTAAAAACGGCTCCACACTGTTTCTCCAATTTTTCTCTGGAATGGGGCAATATACGTTTTTAAAAATGGCGTAGGTTCATTCTTTAACTCTCTGTATTTTCAAAAATTACAAAACAAATTGACAGTTTCAATGTGCAATAATGATAGAGGTTGTTTCATGGACACAATTTTTTGGACACAAGTAGTTATCGCAAAATATTTTATTGAAGTAAAGGCAATTTATAGAAAAAAGTAGCTCCAAACATTTTCTTTAAATTTTTCTCGAAAAGGGAAAAGAAAACTTTTATAAATAGTGCAGGTTGCATTGTGTGCACTCTGTAAATTTAAGAAAATTCAAAAGTTACAAATATTTCGAAAAAGTTTGAGAAACGTTCATTTTTTTCATTCAAGTACGTAACCTTCTAACATCCCATTTTCCTAATTTCATAAAATAGAATGGTGTCCATTCTAGCGAGACCTAAAAAGGCCCTTTAAGACAGCTGGAAACAAAACAAACCTCTTTATCTCAGTTTGTGTAATCTCGATACTTCCAAGGAAGATGCATTCTTCCAACGTTAACCTTTATTTACGAGTGCAGCATTGTTACGTTACGGTACTCTCGGTGCATTAGTGAACTTGTAAACATTCTAAGCTGCAATGCTCGGGCGCTGTGTTGACTCAACTTTCGGGTAGCCAGAACGACTCCATGTTCTCGCTCGCGACGCTGTGTAGAGAGAGGCCCGCGTACGCGACTAATGAGGACATATCCGGAAGGGCAGTGGCGCTTGCGCTATGTTCTGCCCGTTTAACTTTGTTAGCGGGCCAAAGTAAAGGCTCTGCAAACAGAGGCGAAACGATTTGCAGACGTCTCGTTAATACTGCTCTCAAGAGACGCTCATTAGCCAAATGAGACTACTTCTGATTTTGTGTTTTTGCCCAAAGTAAGTTGGAATTCTGTGATTTATGGAGGAGAAAATGTCTTCTTTTCGCCATCAGTGATCAGGCGGAGTTTCGTTTTGTTACGGAATATTGTTTTGTCTTGTTTGATGCATTCAGAGGTCATAATGAAGTTTTAGAATTGAATCCAACAATCAATATATTGTAAGTTTCAAGCGAAAGTTAATGAGAAAATTAAATTATGAGTGTTGAAAATGAAAGAAATATTAAGTATGATACAAGTAATTTAATTAATTTTGAAGCTTCTTTCCAAACTTCATAATAGTTTATAGTTTTCTTTACAGCTTTTCATTTAGAGATAATATCTTATAGATATGTTGTTTTTTTAAACTTAATTTACGCCTTGCTTGCAACGTTGCCTCTAAATATTTCTCTCCAAATCCGTTTATTAATGAATCATGAAACTAGAAAAGTTGAGTAAGCTAGAATGGGACTTTTGATCTCATCATGCTTTAAGAAATTATTCTCTAGAACTGGAAAGTTCGTGGAAGAAAAACTTTCGGGGGGAGATAATTGGGGAGAGTGTTTCATGTCTATTTTACTAGCGCTGTATCACGACACCATTCTTAATATCTTTGAGGTAATTCGTCGCTTTTAAAGATAATTATCTTAATTATTAGAGAAACTATTTTAAAAATTAAAAGGCTTTTCTAATTAGCATCTCGAGAATATATTTTTTCATTCTAAATCACTAAGGTTCAAAGACATTTTGAATCACTTGGGTATTCCAATTTTTATAATTCATGTTTTAATGAAAATAATTTTTCTCAAAATTTGCCCTTAACTGCTTAACATTGAATCGTCTAATCCAGTTAATCTGTTTTGCGGACAAGAGATTTTTTAATTTTTATTTTGCAAAAATTATTTAAAAATTTATTTGTATTTTGTAAAAAAAGTCAAATCAGATAGTAAATATTGTAAGAGCTCCGCAGTTGCGTCACACTCCGCAATTGCGTCGCACTCCGCAGTTGCGTCACACTCCGCAGTTGCGTCGCACTCCGCAGTTGCGTCGCACTCCGCAGTTGCGTTGCCCTCCGCAGTTGCGTCGCACCCCGCAGTTGCGTCGCACCCCGCAGTTGCGTCGCACCCCGCAGTTGCGTCACCCTCCGCAGTTGCGTCGCACCCCGCAGTTGCGTCGCACCCCGCAGTTGCGTCACCCTCCGCAGTTGCGTCGCCCTCGGCAGTTGCGTCGGTGACGATGAGGACGACGGCGGCGACAAAGACGGAGAGCGGCCCCACAAAGCGCACCCTAGCGCCCCTGGTGACGGCGCTCCTGATTAGCCCCACAAAGGACGTCGTTAAGAACAATGCCTGGACGGACGGGCGTGCCATTAAAATAACGTACGATTAGGTCGTCGAGGTACTCAGGCACTGTCACTGGCTCCTCCGCGTCGCCCCCGCTCCATCTACGCTACAACCACCCCAACCCCACCTCTCCTGAAGTGATGTAGAGACAGCTATTATTGGCAGCATATAATTAATATGACTCTTCATTGAAAGTGTATGTGGATAATTTTTGGCATTTCTTTTTAAATTTGATTTTTTATTTTCTATACTTTTTTACATCATATTCTTAAAACAAAACAAGTTGGAACTAAAGCAATTTCTCTCGCAGGTCGTGCTCAATCTAATTTATATTTTTATTTATCTCATTTATAATGATATTCATTTTTATTATTTTATTTCCAACTATTTTGTTTGAAGAATATACTGTAAAAAAATTATCCAAAACCAAAAATCAAATTTAAAAAGGTTTGTCAAAAATTATGAATGTACAATTTCAATGAAGAACAATATTAATTATAATATTTCAACATTTTTTTACTATTTGTAGTATGTACAACTATCTCAAATTAATGTATACATTCAATTTCTTTAGATCCTGAAGATGATGGTCGATGACCTTCGAAACGTAGGTTTCTAAAAACATGTAAAAATATTAATAAAAATTGATATAATATGAATGCCTGCTTTAAAAATCAAAGGACCTTTCAAGAATTAAAAAATATGAAAACAGGCAGCCCTTTAAGCAATACCAAGAAATTTAACCTGCGAAAAAAAATTCCTTCTTGCTCTCGCCGATTGTACATTCAATTTACGTGCTAGGGTTTGAATAGCGCATTCTCATTGTTGGTTCTCACTCCTCGAATGAGTCTTATCCCCCGTCTCAAACACTTCCTCACCCTTCCGCATTTGAAAAATTGTAGCGACCGTCTGCTCTGATTGGTAGTTTTCCGTGGTTTCTCCGATCAATACCAGGCGAATGCTGGAGCAAAACCCTAACAAACGGGCCACGGACCGCGCGCGATCTATCCTTCCTCTTCCTTGTCCTATCCTCTCCCCTTTCACACATACACTTACACTAACATGCACTACACTACCACATATTCCAGGAGACCGATCGGGAGCTTCGAGCTTCTCCCGGCTGGGGCGGTGCCGCGTTGGTGGGAGAGTCCTGGTTAGGGAGAAACCACACTAGCCGACGGTAGGTTGGCGCCGAATCTCGTCATCCAGCGGGGGAAGATCACCTCCGTCTCCCGAGAAAAAACACGCACTACACTAACGGGACTAATGACCAAATCAGTTGCCGCGCCCGGAAACACAAAAAAATCAATCAATCAATCAACCCTTCCGCATTTGTACTTGTGTATCTTGCGCGTGGCTCCTGACGTCAGTGAAAGTGCAAAATGTGACGGTCTGAACTACAATATTTCAGATATAATTTTATTGCTACTAAAACCTGTTTTTCAAAGACAGATCTTGAAATAACGTCATGCATAAGTTTTCGAAAATGTGAGTAGTTTTTGCATAATTTTACGTGAAATACAGACATATTTAGAAAGTAAACAATTATTATGGCAAAAATAGCTTCAGTTTTCTTTTTAACACTTTCTCCTCGTATATATCAAAGGACAGTACAAAACGTGGTGCTCGTCTCATTTCTATTAAACTCTCCATATTCTCCAAAATTGTAAAAGTTAAAATTTCAAAATTACAATATTGAAGATAGAGATTTGTGTCTATACTACAATATTTTGGAAAAATTGGATTATTAAAAAATAATGTACAATGTTGTGAAACGAGCAGTTTTTTCGTAAGATTTGCTTGAGTTTGATGCAAGACAAAAAGAAACATTTTCTCAAAAACAGCTCCAGTTGTTTTCTTATTCTTTTCACAATAGAATAAGGGAAGTATAAAAGAATGGCGCAGATCTTGTTTTCGTTGAACTTCTTGAATTTCAGAATACTGTAAAATTTAGAAATAATACGGGAAAGTACGTGCTGTTGTAGCAACAATATTTGTTATACGAGGTTTACCTACACGTCATTTTCGTTGACGGAAAGATTTTTTCAGCCAAACAACATGAGTGTGGACGCCGGACTATAGTTTGGCGTGGAACACAGCAGTAGGGAGACCCAGTTCTTGCAGCTGGTGTATATGTGGGTAAGTAACATATTTGATAGAGAGAAAAGTTCTTTATCGATCATTTCCTTCCTGCTGTGACACACTTATGATAAGCTGCTGTCAATGTACTTCAAAAGACAACAGTTACGCAAATGGACAGATGAACACGAACACATTTAAAAAAATACACAAATCTATATGCATATCTACATAGAAACTAAGATATCGCAATATCGATGCATATTACTCAAAATGCGTTGCAAACCAGAATAGGTGGTTGAGAGCATCAACTGTCACTTCAGTGCCTCTGACCGGGAAGTTCTATGGTTCGTGACCCGACGGTGTCAGGATTTTGGACACTAGCTTGTCAGCTAGATTGAATCCAGCCACTGTCTGGGTGAGCATTTTAGCGGTCGGCTGTTCTAATCCGTAGTTTTTCGTGGTTTCTCCGATCAACACCAGGAAAGTGTTGGAGCAGTACTCTAACAAACGGACCGCGGACAGGACGCGATCTTTTCTTCCTGATTCTTGTGTAACGTCGTGGGTAGGAATCTATACCACAAAGAAACAGACACGAGTGGGTATTTACAATTTATTTACAATAAATTATTTACAGGAACTAAAACCTCATTCTAAGGCGTTTGTCGGAGCTAACTGCCGCAGCCCCCCCCTCTCCCAACACGCGCCTTGCGGCCGCGCCTGCGAGTAGCCAACTCGGCCGATTCGCAACTGGGCACCTCATGTGCCTCGGCAGACCATCTTCCTTGAAGTATAAGGCATACTTCACCGTGTCGGAACCTCCGACACCTACTCGTGCCTTCAGGACTTCCGCGCCAGACTTGGCCGGACAAGTTTTGCGGTGTTTGCCGCGAGGAAACCAGAATCGTTACCCCCGAAGGGTCCTGCGACGCACCTTAATATAGGCCCGAGTCACACGACCTCCTCCGTCATCTGCTCCCCACACACTCGTCTTGAAGCGAGTTCCACCGACGCCGCCTTTCGTGCCCGGCGTCTACAAACCAGCCCCCTACCCTCTGGGATTTCCGTGAGGGGTGGCCATTGTTCGGTAGCCTATATTTGGCTCCATCATCCCCATACCTTGCAACCCAGGAGCAGGGAGTCAAGTCCATGACGCTACACTTGTCCTTTCGTCACCCCTTACTTATGCACACTTACACTTTCATACACCACATTTCGGAGACCGGAGACCAGTCGGTAGCTTAGAGCGTGTACCGACTGGGGCGGTGCCACATTGAACAGAAAAATCCTCGCAGGCCGACGTGAGACGGCACCAGATCTCACCGGCCAGCGGAGGAAGATACCACCATCTTCCGCGATAAAAACATGTAATACACTTACGGGACTAATGACCTTAGCCGTTGATGCGAACACCAATTATTCAATCGTAATTCCCATCTGCTGATGATTTGATCTTGAGAGCCATAACACAGCTGGCAGGCAGCCATACAAGTATATATTGTAGTAGTAAATTTGAAACATAGTGGATTTGCTACCAGAAATGTCAAGGCACAAGTTGCACGCCTCCCATTAATTAGGAGCGGTGAGTTTATAAGTTGTCTCGACTTTTCCTGTTGTAGTGAAGGATTTAGCTAATCAGATCGGAGCCCACGCATCCATCAGGTCTGACTGCACGCTGACAGATCCCCTTGCGCCTGCTCTCTGAACCATGTCTAAGTGTTTTTGACTAAATGCTCCGACGCCTCCATACTCGCCAGTGCGACAATGTCATAATCTCCAACGCCCTAACTCTAAACGTCATTTGGAATATTGAAAAAAAATTATTAATTAAACAATGAAAGTAAAACCCACATTTCTAATCAATTTACATCCTACAACCTTAAACAATACACTTGTCCGTCCAAGGTTGGAGAGGAATTGTGTCTTCAAGTTCAATTTAAGAAAGTTTTACTATTTGACAGCGCTGTTTTAAAAACTTTGATAAGATGCTCAAAACAGGCTACTCGAAAAATTAATAATTTCTCAAAATATGGAAATAATTTTTTCTTCATATCATGCTGCTGATTTAACCATATTGCGCTCATTTTTAAAAATATGAGCAGTCTTAAGTCAAATCTATAATAAGACCTTCGTGATCGGGGTTGCTCATATGAAATGAACAGTATTTACCAGAAAGTTAAAGGAGACAGGAAAGCACTGAAGAGGATGATTGTTGAATTTATTTGTTGCAATTGCTGTTTGGGCTATTTAAGTTTTTGGCATTGTCAACAATATTGGGTTGGCAAAAGCGTTTGTTCGGTTTACCTTTCGGCAGCACTGGGAGTGGCGGTGGCGGCGGCGGAGGCGGGGGCCATGGCAGTGACGTAAGCGGTGGGGCGGTGGCGGGGGGTGGTGGCGGGGGCGGTGGCGGGGGCCGTGGCGGGGGCAGTGGCGGGGGAAGTGGCGGGGGCAATGGCGGGGTTGAGGGGGCGGGGGCGGGGGCGGTGGTGGGGGCAGTGGCGGGGGGATGAGGGGGCGGTGGCGGGGGCGGGGGGTGGGAGCGGGGAGCGGGGGGCGGTGAGGGGGACAGGGGCAGTGGCGGTAGCGGAAGCAGTGGGGCAGTTTCGGCAGCAGTGGCAGTGGCGGTGGAGGCGGCGGCGGAGGCG
Organism: Teleogryllus occipitalis; assembly: GCA_011170035.1. Lineage (NCBI taxonomy): Eukaryota > Metazoa > Arthropoda > Insecta > Orthoptera > Gryllidae > Teleogryllus > Teleogryllus occipitalis. Next base: position 48,204 of record BLKR01005914.1, read on the forward strand.
GGGGCCATGGCAGTGACGTGCGGTGGGCGGTGGCGGGGGCGGTGGCGGGGGCAGTGGCGGGGGCGGTGGTGGGGGCAGTGACTGAGGCAGTGGCAGGGAGGATGAGGGGGTGGCAGGGGGGGTGGGGGGCGGTGGGAGAGGGCGGTGAGGGGGACGGGGGCAGGGGGCGGAGGGCGGTGGGGGAGGGGGGGCGGTGAGGGGGACAGGGGCAGTGGCGGTAGCGGAGGCAGTGGGGCAGTTTCGGCAGCAGTGGCAGTGGCGGTGGAGGCGGCGGCGGAGGCGGGGGCCGTGGCAGTGACGGTAGCGGTGGGCGGTGGCGGCGGGGGGGGGCGGGGGCGGTGGTGGGGGCAGTGGCGGGGGTAAAGGGGTGGCTGGGGGCGGGGGGGGGGCAGTGGCGGGGGGATGAGGGGGTGGTGGCGGGGGGCTGTGGGAGCGGTGGGGGTGAGGGGGAAAGGGCAGTGGGGCAGTTTCGGCAGCAGTGGCAGTGGCGGTGGAGGCGGCGGCGGAGGCGGGGGCCGTGGCAGTGACGGTAGCGGTGGGCGGTGGGGGGTGGCGGGGGGCGGTGGTGGGGAGCAGTGGTGGGGGCAGTGGCGGGGGGATGAGGGGGCGGTGGCAGGGGGTGGGGGCAGTGGGGGGGCGGGGCTGTGGAGGTAGCGGAGGCAGTGGGCAGTGGCGGCGAGGGCGGGTGCGGGGCAGGACGGTGGCAATGGTGAGTGCAGTGGCGGCGACGGTGGCGGCGACGGTGGCGGCGGGGACGTCGCCTGTGGCGGTAGCGGTGGTTACGTGGGGAGGGGTCCCGGCGGGGGCGGGGGCGGTGGCAAAGGCAGTTGAGGGGCGCAGAGAACAGAGCGGCATGGGCGCGCCGAAATGGGGGTGGAGTGCCTCTAATTGTAACGGCGAGATGCCCCAGACATTATCGTTACCGTTCGCCTTCCTCTGCGGGAGCGTTGCTCCTTCCGGAGACCACGCTCGCCCCGCCCCTCTTTGCCTCTCGCTCCCCCCTCGCCCACACTCTCTTCCCACGCCATGCGCCGAATAGAGACTCCTTTCAAGTTAGTTTCTTACGTTTAAAAAGCGAATAGATTAAAATTATTATCTTATATTTTGTATTTATTCACAATTATTACATTTCTACAGGAATGAAGATTTTAATATTTTTTCCATTTCTTCCTGTTATATCCATTCTTCGCCTCTTATATTCATCCTTCTTTCAAACTATTTATTTGCACCAATTTGTAAATTTCTTCATTCCATGTATTTTTGGATCTTCATTTTTTTTCCTAGTATAGTCTACTTAAATACTTGTTTTGGTATACGATTTAATTCCATACGATTTACAAGACCAAATCATCCTAATTCTTTATAATTTACATAATCTAAAATGTATTTATTTTTTTCATTCTTTCCCTTCATTCTTTTCCTAATATTATTTTTAATTGTTTGCGTTCTTGATACTCTTACAGATCTTCTTAAAATATTTTATATTATTATTATTATTATTATTATTATTATTATTATTATTATTATTATTAGCTAATACATGGAAAATCATTTACCTTTGTTTTGCAATATATTCCGTTTCTTTTAAAGCTTGAACCCTTGACTTAATGTGTTTTCGCTTAAAAGCTGACGAGATGCCCTTTCTTTTCTAGTTTTATTTTGGGATAATTCCAAAATACGTAGGCACTATTTTAGCCTTTTCAGAGCCCCTTTATAACATTACACGGATATGAACACTTTATTGGCAATTATTTCCTTCTCCCCACGTGCTAACTCATACGAAGGTAATTTCACTCTAATTGTAGAGTAATCAAATGTAATTCCTAGACACGTTTCTGATTAAATTTAAATCCATCTCTAACTTGAAGTTAATAAATCAGGCAAATGCCGCGAGAGAGTTCCTTTTCTATCAACTCTCTCCTCCCTCGTTTTCACTTCTCTCACACTTGTGAGAGACCCTTTGTCCCTAAACGCCGATGGTTGTTTAATGATCTATTAATTATGTACTATGGATGCAACATTTGAAAGTGATCTGGCGGTTGTGGAGTCCAAATGACCTGAGCTTCGCCACCAATAAAATTAATTTAATATTAAAAATAATTGATTTAGTGCCTCTGAATACGTAGCGACGCATTTCTTGCTCCGATAGTACACCATCAATCCCGCATTCTATAAATGAGGGGATTGGAATACGAGAAAGGTACCACTCAACAAGAAAATATTGATACATTTCCATTTTTTGTTTCTGCGAGAGACCTCTTGATTTTCAGAGTTCTTTAAATTTTTAATTGTCCCTTCTGACACTGTTACTCGAGGCAACTTGCCATTTTTAACCTGAAGCTGTTTGATTAATTGTTTTATTGGTTGGTTGATTGTTGATTGGTTTGATTGATTAATTGTTTTATCGGTTAATTGATTGTTGATTGGTTTGGTTGATTAATTGTTTTATTGGCTGATTGACTGTTGATTGGTTTGATTGATTAATTCTTGTGTCCGTGCACGTCAACAGCTATGGTCTTTAGACTGTCAATGTAGTAAGGGTTTTAAGTCTAGTGGTGGTGATGTTCCTTCCCCCCAATTGGATGGTGTGATCCGGGACCGACCTAAAGGTCGAGTTGCGGGGAAATTTCACTTCCATGAATTTTCCACAGCAGGGCACTACACCAGTCTGGACAAGCTCCAAGCTACTGATTGGTTTCTTCACATTTACGATACATTTAGCTTTAAGCGAGTGTAAGGGAGAGTATATGAAAAGGACGGGGAAGGAAAGGTCGTGCGCGGATCTCGGTCCATTTTTAAGGAACGGCTTCAAAATTCAACTAGTGTTAGCAGTTTGATATTGTTAGAGCGAAGTCTCAATGAATGAGCTCCTTTAAGTAAAATTTGGATTGCACCAAAATTGAAAAATTGTGGCCACAAAATTGTAAATGACATGGCCATTATTGTCAAAAATGCCTTTTGCTTAGAAACGAATTTTTGTTTCAGCGCCAATGAATTGCAAAGGGAGCTATGTGCTTACGACGCGTCTAGATGGTTCTTCCGCTCGTCAACGAATATTACCATTACGTCATTGCTGCTGGCTGTGCTAAAGGAGTTATGTGCAAGGTACTGTTGTGTTTTGCCTGGTAATATTGAAGTAGCTTTTCGTTGTGTCACAGGTGTGAGATGAAAATCTCACATACACAAAAAGTCGTGCTTTCTTAGCAAAGCTTCATTAGGTGTCACTTTTCTGTATAACATTGGTTTGTCCGAAAATAGGCAATTACAGGAATTATTTTTGAATTATGGCATCTCGGAAACTGACCAAAAGTATTACAAAAAGTACGGAAGGTAGGTAAGTTTATTTTCTGAACATACAACATTAAAACATTTCACGATCAGATAGATGTTCGTGTCTACTGTAAAAAATATTTTGTCACGAAGCTCCTTTATTATTTACAAGTTACAATCATATCTGCCAATTTAAAGTATCGTTTTCAAATTCGAGGATTCGCAACATCAGGGAATAGCAATTCCCGTGAAAATACTGTGTACTCTGTGGATGTCAGTGTAGTTAAAGGACGGATACAATGATGGATTCAGGATGTCCAAATCTGTCTTATTCTTGAATTTGCCAGTTAATGTTCGCGTTATTCATAATTAATATTCATAAGTTTTAAATACAAAGTAGGAGCATTTTAGAAATGTACTGCACACTCTACCAGGACGGCATTAGTAAACCTGAGGTGAATAGGTAGGTGAAGTACGGCAGGGTGAAGAAGAAAAAGAAGAAGAAGAAGAAGAAGAATAGCAGATATTTTGTGTTCAATTTGCTGCGGAAAGTTTCTACGGCTTGTGGAAGGTTTGTAGTTTCGAGTTCCATTAAGTCAATCGTAAATATTTGTATACAAGATACCACCCCACTACAATATAATATACCTCAGTTGGTGCATCGCTATTCACCTATGACGAGAGATGTGCTAGACCAACACTCAGGACAGCACAAAAATGTGCTTAAAATAAAAATCGCTCATCCTAACAACAGTAGTATGGATCATTCCCACGCAAAACGCAGCTATTATCTGCTAGCACCATTCAACGGTGGCATGTTGTAGCTCCACTGACAAGTACACAACTATAGTCGTGTAACAAAAGCAGTTGCAGTAGGTGGCCGTCATTTGTTTGAGCCGAGTGTTTGATTATGGGTTATAGAGTAAACAGTGTATATCGGTACCATGGGACGAATTAATTCCATGAATGTCAAAGTGCTATAGCCAAAGTTGCGACGTGCTGAATATGGAAACGTAATCAGAGTCGATCATATGGAGTGTGCATGTGTTATATAGCATAATAATTTACAACTGCAATGGGGATGATATAGACACGCATGAATATACGTTGGATAGATGATGCGGATTTCGAGGACAGAAAGAACCCGCATCTAAAATTGACCCTTCCAGACAAGAGATTCATCTTCAGACCAAAAGGAATTTTCAAGTACGAATACGAAACATCTCCACCCATTATGAAGAGGCCTAGTGTGTTATAATGATAACCAGTGGCAGCTCGTGCTTAGGTTCTCCGGTTGCATAACTCAGAAAATAGATAAAGATCAATATATATATATATATATATATATATATATATATATATATATATATATATAAAAGAAAGTCGTGTTAGTTACACTATTTATAACTCAAGAACGGCTGTACCGATTTGGCTGAAAATTGGTGAGCAGGAAGCTTAGAGCCAGGAGACGGACATAGGATACTGTTTATCCCGTTCGACAGCGTTCCTGTGTGAGAACGCACGTTTTCGCACGTTTTCGCGTGATTTCGCATGTTTTCGCGTGAAGGTACTTAACTGAAGAGTGCAACCTATGCACCAAAATACAGGGACAATAATGAATGATTAATCTACTTAATTGTTTTATTTGTATTTTCTAATAAACAATTTAACTTAATAAATTCCAAAATCTGCTTATTTATTGCCTTTAACAGCCGGTCCCTATGATTACAGCTTTGTATTTCTCTCTTAAACAAAAATCAATTCAAAAAAAAAAATCGCTCTGCTACGTAATAGATTTTTTAATTATCTATTTAATACCAGAGCGTTTTTTTAATTCTTCTTTGTTGGAGAGAAAAACACAAATCTGCAATTGCTTTATTATCACGAGTGCAACAAGGATAGTACAGTTTCTCACAGTGAGTGCGAAGCGAGAAAAAGATGGGATCGGCTGTTAAGGCGAAACAGAGTTCGCCGGGTCAGCTAGTATATATATATATATATATATATATATATATATATATATATATATATATATATATATATATATATAAAGAGCACCGAGCCACGGTCTACTATGAATCATTTATTGTCATGAAAGCAGTTCAGCAGCAGGGGAAAATAAAGTAATTTTCAGGATTACATATTGCTTCGCAAAATTTCTATGAACTTTGACACATTTCCGCGGTTAGGAATAATTCACCATTGAGGATAGTGTGCGCCAGCGGCCACTTAATCCGGCGTGGGAAGCCGATACCTTTTGTTTTTGCAAAGACTCCGTCGGAAGGACCATGACGTCACATGAGATCGCTTTGCGGGTGGACGAGCGAGGTGCGGTCACGCGTCACAAGTTATCTCAGAAATGGGCCACAAGTTGGCGCCACCGAACAGACAGGTTAAAAACACGAGACCTACGATTGATGGATTTTTTTCGTGTTTCCGGGCGCTTCAACTGCTTTGGTCATTAGTTCAGTAAGTGTAGTGCATGTTTTTTTCTCTGGAGATGGAGGTGATGTTCCCCGCTGGATGGCAAGATCCGGCGCCAACCTACCGATCAGAGCAGCCGGCCGCTAGAATTCTCCTCCAGACAGCGACTGAATTCGACCTTGTTGACAAGCTAGTGTCGAAAGTCCTGCCGCCGTCGGGACTGGAACCAGGGATCTCCCGGTCAGAGGCGCTGCAGTGACATCAGTTGATGCACTAAGCTACTGCTCCCGGCACGAGACCTACGAGCGTGTATGTGATTGGAAGCACTACCACCGAGTCATTAGCGTGGGAGAGGGCCCGCGAAACCTATAAAAACCGGAGACCCAACGTATTCCGGTCTTCTCATCAGAATATTCTCAGCTTCTCTTGGTCTCACCATAATTTTCACCGTGCTTCTAACAAGTTTTGTCAAACTTATAACAATTTACTCCGAGACGATCTTAAAACAAATTTTCTCCGAGCTAGTGTTATAAAAGGTTGAACTGAGCTTCTGCTAGAAATGCTCGCACCAACCAGCTGCTAAACCGAGAGCGGTGGTTCAATGTCATTGCAGCACCTCTGACCGGGAGGTCCTAGGTTCGAGTCCCGATGGTGGCAGGATTTTCGACACTGGCTTTTCAGCTAGGTTCAATTTAGTCGCTGTCTGGAGGAGAATTCTAGCGGCCGGCTGCTCTGATCGGTAGTTTTCCGTGGTTTCTGCGCTCAACAGCAGGCGAATGCCGAAGCAGTACCCAAACAAACGGGCCACGGACCGCGCGCGATCTTGCCTGCCTCTTCCTTGTTCAATCCTCTTCCCTTTTACACACACACACGCACACACACACACACACACACACACACACACTAACATGCACTTCACTACTACACATGCCGGGAGACCAGTCGGGAGCTTAGAGCTTGTCCCGGCTGGGGCGGTGCCCCACTGGTGGGAGATACCTGGTTGGGGAAAACCCCGTTAGCCGACGGTAGGTTGGCACCGAATCTTCCCCCCCTGGACGGCCAGGTCCAGCGGCGGAAGACCACCGCCACCTCTCGAGCAAAAACACGCACTCCACTGATGGTACTAATGACGCGCCCGGAATCACTAACAATCTATCAATCCGCTGCTAAGTTTTTCGTGAGTGCGTTCGCCTGGTGTTACCCTCATGTGCGCTAAGCCAATCGCGGAAGACCGTGGAAAGCCACTTCATGGCCGGTGGACACGAGAGAGATAGCCGAGACCAGGCGAATCTATGTGGTGCCCGGCGCATTTGGTCGTGCGACGCGCTTGATAAAAATCCGGAGTCAAAGTCGTTCCAGCTTGAAATCCTGCTCGTCAATATTGGAAGATATAGAGTCTAGTTTATTTCAGTATCGTCGAAATCCAGTAACATAACCGGCGTAAGATAAGCAAACTTATCTGCCAAATTCTGTAGATGCTGAAAACTCACATGAATTTCTATAGATATTTTAAGGAAGAAATCAGCTTCACGATGGAAGTCATTCTCACTAAATATTAGTCATATTATTTGTGTTCCATTATTGTTCCAAATATTGTGCATATTATTCTGTTCCATTTTTCTTTGACTTCACTGAAATCCTGCACCTGTACTTCGATGTCAGAATAGCTGTACAATACTATCAGGTAAGTTATAAAATCAGTAGATGACGTAATTATTGTAAACAGACCGTAATGTCAGAATATAGTCATGAAATTGAAATATGTGTGGTTTTGGTTCAATTACACCGATATATTTTTTTCTTCGCGTCACCACAATTCCTTTATTTGTCTTGATGTAGGTGAACATTCTGTCTCTTGTAATAAAACGTTTTATTTTCCATAAGAATGACTCATACCACCGTTGTTGCAATTTATATTCACATTTATATTCATATATATTTCATTTCATTTATATTCATATATATTTATATTCAGTGTAAGCACATTTTTGTGCGCTTCTGAGCTTTGGAGGTCACGCTCATTCATTGGGGGTGGGCAGCGGGACTCCTGCATTCGCCACTTGCGATTTATAGAAAACATTATTGAGTCTGCGAAACGCATACTTTCGAACGATTTTTTCTTGTTGTGAAATGAATCTTCGATCGAAGACAAGACGTTGCGTTTTGAGACAAAACTTTATTTTAGCTAATACTCTGGGACTAGTGTAATCAATAACCGCATAAAGCCGAAAATAATCCGTTTATCGTTAGTCATGAAGCTTTATCCACACAGTCTAGGAAACGTACGAATTATCTACCTGCTCATAGCTATATTTTGGACTTCAATCGTAACAATACATACACTTTTGATAGGAACACTTATCTTTTGATAGGCACTGAAAACATTGTTAAGTCGCACTCTAGGAAATACTGATATGAAAAGAATAACACACTATCACAACAAGAACGTATTTTAGTCTTACTGCTATTTAGAAAATGTCATAATCAAGTTTACAATCGAGTTCATATTGAAAGATGGATTCATTGCATGATCCATTATAAAAACAATAATAATATTATATCGTGTTGAAGTTGATACTAACTGCATTGACACTCATTCATTATCACTGAAAGAGTTGAAATCGGTGTGTTAAAATTGCGTTTGATGTAACTAGAAATACGATAATGATATTTATTAAAAATAATACCCTGATCAATTTTACAAAGGAACAATCATTATATTTTTACGTAGGCACTGGTCTTGTATTAAAATAATTCAAATATTTTTTTCAGAAAGCAAACACCCACCAATTAATTGCGTACGGCAATAGATGAAAACCTACACTTTACATCAGTTGATATCAATTGTGATAGTTTCACCAGTAATCTGCCTTGGTGGGTAATTTAATTAAAAATGTATGATATTCATTGTGTAATTGAATTCAGTGTATCATTCTATAAATAGAAATTCATAAGCAATTGTGCGCAAGCATAATGGTAATGAAACAATTTAACTTTCAAAATTCGAAATATTATTTGCACATTAAATACGAAGATGTTACTTCATAATTAGGAAAATACTAATTTAAAACGTGAAATAAAATTCATCGAATCATTCTCTTCTATGTTCTGAATGATCATAGGGAGGGAAGTTATCAACCAACGTGTCTCTTTAAACAAGCTTTTCCTTTAAACCATCCAAACATGAATTCTCCATTATTTCAATACTACGAACTTTGACACTTGTGTTTTATGGTGCTCACTTGATCAATTTTATACCTGCTATCCGGAATCAAATGGCGCATTCAATAAAAACAGACAAAACGACAAGCTCTACAAGTACCTTCAGGGCACCAGCAATACGTCGTGTGAGCGTCGAAGGTTCGGCGAGGAAAAGGGCTACGGAAACATATGGAGACGAAATGAAATCCAATTTCCCAATCTTCCAGGCGAAAGGCACCGCAGCCGCGGCTTGGTTGGTCTCGGATTTTATTAACTCGGTTCGTCGGGGACCGAATCTTCTCTCCGAAGGCGCGGAGGGCGCCCCTGGCGGCGGCGGTGGGAACCCTCCTCCCGCCCGGCACTCGCAAAGCAGCCATTTTCCTCCACCGTTGGGGAGGAAGCACGGGGCGTGCCATTCGCCGAAACTTCCACATTATCGAAGACTCGTCAATAAACACCCGACGACGAGCGAATGCGTTTCTTTCGGAAATTGAGTTCGGGGAAAGATGTGGGCGGGGGGAGAGGAAAGGAAAGGTTTCCTTTAGATGCTGGAGAGCTTCTCAGACAGATCTCGAAATTTGCCTGCAGTTGCATGCATAAAAACCTCATAATAATTTTCGTACAACTAAGAATAAAGCAATACCGTATCTCACAAATTATCACAGGTAAGTTTTATATAAGGAAGTGATTACAGAGTATCTTTACAACAATTGTTTCAAAACAATGGCACACTTTTATCTATTAACTCATTATTGTTTCCAAGAAATTCATGTATTTATTATACATATTTCTGTTTCCCCTCACTACACTATTTGTTCCGTTCTGACACTTTTGTTTTGATCAATTCTCCTAGTGATTACTTTTTAATGAGTATACTCAATAAGTTCCATGGTTTTGAAATTAGTGATTAAAATCGCTTTTAAATTAGTGCCCAAAATAAATTTAAAAAATCACCCCGTATTTCTTCGGCTTTTGCAAGCTTGAAATAAAAAGCATTAAAGTACGTTTTCATGCACAGAAAACCAATTCTATATGTATGAAATTGGAATTATAGAGTAGAATCTTATTTAGTGCATGAGATGATTCGGAGGGAGCCGGTCATTGGCCACAATATTGCATTCGCGTTTTCGTCCAAGACTTCCTCAGAAGCCCCCCCTCCTCCTCCCCCTAGCGCAGGGAATGGGTATCTGTTTCGAGTAGGTGCGTCTATGTCGATGTGGTCGCTTTTTTCGATCGGATGCGATGGTCACTTTCTCCATCAATGTCGGTATCAGTTAATTATATCTAGCTTAGTACGGGCTAGCTTCTTTAAATCTCACCTCTTATTTGAAAAATCGATATTTCTTATAACAACACAAACCAATAAATCGTGCATGGATTTGAATAATGTCTTGTGCAGGTTACTCTTTAGTTATAAACAATTGAATTCGATTTTTGAACGATCTTCTATCTTTTATTTCATTAAATTTTCTACCAAAATGCATCTATTTTGTTTGTAAATACAATGGAATTAGTTTGCCTAAATAAACGTTACAAGAATCACGGTTGCCGCACTTTAAATAAAAACAATTTAAAAGTGAAAAGGAGCGTACACTCAGTGGCTGTTTACCGTAAAAAGAATGGAGAAATAACAAAATGCTATAGAAAAAAAAATTTGAGCAAGCGAGTTGGATGCGTCAGAGAGATGCTACGCAGTACGATGCTACGAAGTACGCAGCAGAAAGGAGAGAGCGTAGCAGCTGTGACTGTGAGCAAGGTTTCCAGTGAGAGAGCACAAATTCCTTTTTCATTGCGATAGATAAAGACAACTCTACCGGCGTACGTAATTTTGTGTGTAAACAGTATAGAAAGAAATAATATTGATAAGAATGACTACCCGCGAGCTTGTGGACCGTGAATAAAATATTATGTTTTGGGGTAGTAATCCCTACCTCCCTGGTGGCACAGACAAAGAAACCCAAATGAGTAGCACAAATTTAATAATAATGAAGATACATTTACAATTGTTTAAACATGTGAATGGTAAGGTTAATAATAATGTTTAGCATATAAAAGAACGATTTTTACTTGGCAAAACAACACATAATAATAATAATAAGAAGAAGATATAATAATTGAAATATTAAATGACAAATTGTTACAAATAAAACATCTAATTATTACACATAGAAAAAACACATAAAATATTTGAACTCCCTAGAGGATGCCAGCTGCTTTGGATGCAATGCGTGACGCAATATCGAGTGGAACATGTTACGCTCCTCATGTACAACCAACAGTTAAGAACTTCTAATTGCAGTCTACAGACTCAGAATGCACAAAATGTCCGCCCAAAATGAACATGGAGAAGACTAGAATAATTACGCTCTCCCGCTTAGCAACACCATCAGCACCGAGCACGTTCACCGCACACGCGGCCAGGACTCAGTCACCAACTATGATCGAAATAATCCACAAAATTGAAGATATTTCAATTTGGCAATGCCATGCCCCACATGGCCGTCTATTATGGAACACTCCAAATATACAATTTGTCTTGAGTGACGAGAGAAAAACATATCACCACACATATTGCATCGCATTGTCTGTAATATATGACACCATCGGTGGCACTTGCAATTGGATAACATAGATGCCCACGGACTGAAATTATAGAGGGAAAAGTTTTTCCACTTCTGATTCATCAGAAGTCTGAATCTTTTCAAAAAATATTTCAAACAATGAGATTGAGTATAAATTCAAATAATTTCCTAGGAATCACACATTTTTCCTGAATGAAGTCGCACTAAAATGATTCGACACTTATTTGCCATCAGTAGTTTTTATGCAATACTGTAAATAATAAGCTATATTTCAAATTTGTTGTCTACTTTGGTTTATTTAATGTTAAAAACGGTGTAAGACGTACTATGGGCAGAAATGTATTATGTATACGTCAACTCCAAAACTTAATGTATCATTTACAGTATTCACAATTCCCACAGTTTCCCTCAGAAATAAACTAGTGGTGGTACACAACTTCACTGACTTTCTAACACCGACTAGTTAGTTTTCTAATTTCTTTTAAATGATCATGGCTGTCCGGGTGACGCCGCGTCGAAAGCTGTGTTGCCGACGTTTCGACCATCTTTTCGTGGTCTTCCTCAGGGCTGGTCTGTCTACCCAGTCAAGCCAGCCCTGGGCAGACCAGTCCTGAGGAAGACCACAAAAATATGGCCGAAACGTCGGCAACACAACCTTCGACGTGGCGTCACCCGGACAACCAAGATCATTTACATGACTCTGGCCGCGGAAGCCTACGACTTCTAATTTCTTTGTTCTGGGCTAGTTCTTTGGACTTGTCACATACGCTTGCCAGCTGCGTTCTATCGCCGTCCGAAATACATTATTTGAAATTTTCTCACTTTTTCAGTTTCCTCATTTTAGCACACAAATATTACTTTAAGAATATTTAAAAAAGATATAAACCTCATCCTATTTACAAATTTTCGTTGAAAAATTTGGAACATTTTTAACAAAATGTCGTTTAAGCGTTACCGCGCGCCATTCAGAGGAACCCCTCCCCCAATCACGGCGCACCTGCCCCACCTGGGCGCTCAGACCGGACAGTATATAATACTGCGGCGTCATGGAGAAAAACACACAGACATTTACAAGTATGTACAAGTTTATTTACACGTATGTACAATAACTAAATTCTGCTCCGAAACTACACACTTTTGAGTATTTCTCTGTGGATACCCCACATAGCTAGGGAGGCCCCGCCTCCACTGACGGTTCTCCCGCGCTACTACCGTGACCTCGTCACCCGTGCAAGAGGCACGACACGCTCCAGCCTGGGCGTAAAGTTTTGCGCATCGCGCGAGGTTTCCAAAACAAAAACCCCCGTGGGAGCTCGTCGGCTCGATTTTATACCTAGAGTGTAGCCGTCACGTGAGCGTCCTTGGAGTAGGAGGGAGGCTCGTGTCGACCACGTGACCTTCCAGGTCAAGCTGGCGTCCACTATGTCCCAACTAAATATGTCCCAACGCCGTGGCACCAAGGCTATTCAGCCCGCAGGTATGCGATACTTCCGCTCCACCTCCCACCCACGGCAGCCACCGTGACGCTACAATACCCGACGCGCAGCAACGCGGTGTCTCCTGAAACGTGTGGCAGTGTGCATGTAAGTGTAAGTGTGTATTCGTAAGTGGCGTGGACATAAAAAGGAAGAGGAAGAAAAGATCGCGCGCGGTACATGTCCTATTTGATATGATACTGTTTCTTTATTCGCCAGGTGATGAACCGAGAAACAACAGAAAACTGCCGATCAGAACAGTCGACAGCTACAACACTCCTCCACACGGCGGCTAAACTCGACCTAGCCTGAATTTGAAAAAATCCTTCGTATGCCTTCCTTCGGAGAGGAAGTAAAGCCGGCTGTCCCATGTAGATTTACTGCACGTAAAAGATACTCAAGCCTAAAAGAAACCTCTGTGCTAAATTCAAATCGCCTGTTTCGTCGTCCAAGATAATACCTCTTTTCTCCTCTAGATGGTGAAAGGAGCGTAACGAAATTTGCGTGGTCAGACGGATGAGCGCGCCTGATGGCCCGAGTCTCGTCACGTAAAATAAGGCATTAACTACCTAACTAACTAGCCTGAATTCTAGCTTGTGTCGTTAAAACGAAAACGCAGCTAATGTCCGCACAAGTAAAATACGTCTGCGCCGGCACTCGAAGCTTCGAAGCTCAGGGACCGAGTGGGGCAATAGATGGGTGGAAAGGTTGTGAGCGACGAGTGAAAGAGTGGGGAAGAGAAAGGTGATAAAGAAAAGCTGAGGAAAAGGGGCGGGGCAGGGAATGAAGACGGAAAGAGGCAGGGCGGCAAGGCAGTGGAGGAGCGCTTGTGGGAGATGATCTTGGCGGAGAAGCGACGATCTGCGGGGAGGGGCGGGGGGCGGGGCGGAGGGAGGGGTGGGCGGGGGCGGGGGGGCGGGAGCGGGCGCACCGGGGCGGAAGCCGCGGGCGCGAGCGCGGGGCGGGGCGGCGGGGCGGTGGGCGGGGCGGGGGGCGGGGCGCGGGGCGGGGCGCGGGGCGGAGCGCGGAGCGGGGCGGGGCGGGGCGCGGGGTGGGGGCGGGGCGGAGGGCGGGGCGCGGGGCGGGGCGCGGGGCGGGGCGGGGAATGGTGAGGGAGAGGCGAGGGCGCGGTAAATCGGCTGTGGCGTCAGATAAGGGCTGACGAAGACGGACGGTCGGCTCTTGCCACCTCCCCCCCTTCACCCTTCGGAGGCCTCTGAAGCTGCCATCTAGCGACGCCCGTCGCGTCCCTGGCTTCGGGTAAAGAAGGAGACTTGAAGACGGTGTGAAATGCTCTTACTGCAAAGTACTGACACTTCACATTAAAGGATGACATGATATTATTTAGATACTAAAATAATTTTAAATATAGTTTTGGCTTTCAGGGAGTTTGCAAAAGTAGAAACGTAAGTATACATAAATATTTCTTAATAATAAGGTGGATCAATCCAAATATCCCAACGACTTAGCAGATGACTATTGTATAATATTTTTCTAAAATATCCAAATATTTAAATATGTACTAACTTTTAATGAATACATTTATTAATTGGGAGTGTAATTACTATTAATCAGGAATTGAACATATTCTTAAAGGAAAGTTCTTTGGCTACAGCAATCTTCACTTAACATTGAGATTTATTCTTGCTAAGATTTTTATTTTGTGTTTGAAGCTATCGTTTGAATCAACACTGTCCACGTAATTTTGATAAGAAATTTAAATTATGTAAGTGGCAAAGGCAAAAGGATTCAAAATGACAATTCTGTGGCGTGTCCATTCAACGATTTTAACCTTATTTGCATTCTGCTTCTTTCACAATTTAAAACTAGATTTCGAGCAGCCATGCATTCTCTTCCATTAAAACTCCTTTAGGTCAAAAGAATATTTATGGAATTCCCAAATGTAAATCTTACTATCCTAAACCTAACTGAAGACTTCAATTGTTCAGTTCCTCACTGTATTGAAGGATTCATGTTCTTGAAAGTCATTTCAATAACATTCAACAAAACCAATTTTTTCCTATTTTTACACTACGTAGGTGCGTACGCACGGATGCAGGGTTAAAACCAGCCTTCGTACCTTGTTCAAGAGTAACCTTTACTTGCAAGAAGTGCAATCTATTTGTCTGGAGTAAATGTTTTTGAGTGCGAGTTCAGTGCAAATTCAGAGGTCTATCATTGCGCCCCCGTAATGGTCTATAGAAATAATTCTATCTTCTTGAAGAAGACTAAGAAGTGGCATTTTAAGAGCAATGCAGTGATGGATTGGAGTTCGAGAAAAACGATGTTCGTAAATTCGTAATTCAACTGATATAAACCGCCAAACTAAAGAAAATTTGTGAATCAATCGCGTACAGATCAGTATGTTGGCTGCGCAAATGAAGAATACATCAAATTCCAAGAAAACCTGTAGAAAATAAAACTACTTTTCTGTTTGAGTACCATGAAGTACCAATTCAGGAGTTTCTGTAATGGAGGAGAGAGAAACAAAGATTTCACCGCATGAAGAACAGAGAAACGAAAATACTCTTGACTTAGCATTTGGACTTATGCGTTTTTCTCTGTGTACACATACCGAATCATGTACATTGTACATCATATTTGGCTTGTTGCCACGACGCTGCAGGGACCGGACGACTAACATTCCTAATAGAGTGTTAATAGAAGAAGGATAATTAAAGGAACATATAATGTTGAAATGTTGAAATATTCAAATGATTTTTTTTCACACGATAAGGCACGGCTACTCACAAAAAAGTTCAGTGCAAAGTACTATAAAATTTCCCCGCCAAAGGTACGTGAAGGAAAGCTAATGTTTCGGTGAAAAATAAATAGAAAATGTAATTTTGAGACAAATAAGTTCTTGGATTGAAGGGAGATCACTAAGAACGATCTGAATCCCAAAGTGATTCATTTCAACTACGTGGACTACTCACTACGACTTCTGTTCTTGACTTTTTAGCGTGAAGATTATTAAACTATTCCATTAAAAGGATGTAAAGTGAATAAATGTATTCCGCAAGCGAATGTCCGAGGGTGCAGCTGAGATCATTAAAGAACGATTTGATTCGCTTAGTCAATGTGAAGTTTTCTCTAGTTACGGAATTTAGAATCCAAAACACATTGAATATCATCCAAAAAGGGCGTGTGATGTATGTAAATATACATCGTACCAGCAGCAGTCAATAGGATAGACAGGAGGCCACTAAAATGGCCATGAACTCGAAATCATTCAATTCGCGTTAGTGGAGTATTCATTGGTTTTATTTACCAATGTTTGGAGCTCGAAGCGCCTTGAAGGTGTTCCCCCAAATGTGCAAGAAGCGTGTATGAGCATCCTACCACGAGTGGTCTTCATATGGAGAATCGGCCGTTAACATGAACCGTTTCATTTCGTAAAACATGGATTTGATTGATTGATTTTTTCGTGTTTCCGGGTGCATCAACTGCTTCGGTCATTAGTCCCGTTAGTGTAGTGCATGTTTTTTCTCAGGAGATAGTGGTGATCTTCCCCCGCTGGATGGCGAGATCCGGCGCCGACCTACCGTCGGCTAGTGGGGTTTCCCTCTAACCAGGACTCTCCCAACAGCGGAGCACCGCCCCAGCCAGGACAATCTCTAAGCTCCCAACCGGTCTCCCGGAATATGTGGTAGTGTAGTGCATGTTAGTGTAACTGTGTGTGTAAGGGGAGAGGATAGGACAAGGAAGAGAAAGGACAGATCGCGCGCGGTCCGTGGCCCGTGTGGTAGGGCACTGCTCCGACAGTCGCCAGGTGTTGATCGGAGAACCCACGGAAAACTACGGATCAGAGCAGCCGTCCGCAAGAATTCTCCTCCAGACAGCGACTGAATTCGACCTAGCTGAAAAGCTAGTGTCGAAAATCCTGCCGCCGTCAAGACTCGAACCTAGGAGGCGCTGCAGTGACATCAGTTGATACACTGAGCTACCGCTCCCGGTTCACCTGTGTGGAGTATTCATTGGTTTTATTTACCAAAATATTTGGAGCTCCAAGCGCCTTGAAGGTGTTCCTCCAAATGTACATGAAGCGTTTATGAGCATCCTACCACGAAAGGTCTTCATATGGGAATCGGCCGTTAACATGAACTGTTTCATTTCGACAACACGCAGGCACTGGACTCGAAAAGCAATATTTCGAGTGCGGTTCTCATTGCGAGGGTTGCACCGGAGGCACCTCACGCGGCCGGCGCGAGCGCAGACACCCGGAGCGTCGAGCAAATAGCGTCCGTGGACACGTAATTGCAATTTAAACTCGCGCGAGCAAGCACTGCCTGATTAGGGCCTTTTCCCTCCGGCACCTTCATCCGACAACACCACCGTACTGCACTCCGCCTATCCGAGTGCAATCGCACTCGTGGAGGTTTTACTCTGGTGCGAGTAGGAATATTAATTGAAGATCTGGATGAAACGTTTTGAAATATTGCCGTGGACTATCGATCATTTTGAGCAGGAATGTTGACTTTTTCATTTCTTCCTGTTTTTGCGTTGTCAATTATTAGACGGTAAGGTTAAATTTAATTTTCCTCCATTCTTTTCTTTCTCTCTGGGGAGTAGAGGCAAAGTTATGTAATGCTGCGCGATAAACAGACAAAACTTGGGCAGAAAACTGTTATTACAGGACCGAGATAACGCACAAGTGGATAAATCCAGTTGCTAAATTTAGAAAAAATATCACGTGGTGTAGCCAGAATCCATGTTTTGTGGGTCCTTGATACCGAAAAATCGAATGACGGCAAAACGTCTATCTGTCTATCTGTGAACAACGCTAATGACCAAACCGTGCAGCTGATTTTCTCCACAATTGATATTCCCCAATCGATCTGGTTGATGTCATGTCCCCTTGAATTTAGACAGTATATAACGGAAGTGGCTCGGAAGTTGGTAACGCTGAATGGTGTGTTTACCTAAGTGCCCTGTATTGGGAATCAGGAAGGAACAGCGTGAACATTCACCGCTCTGTCATGTTAGACAAGCTCGAAGTGAGGTAAGCGAGTATGTGCGTGTCCCACCTCGCTGTGGAGACTAGGAAAGGAACAGCAAGTGAAGTGACGTTTTAGACATTGCAAGGAGTGACAGAAGGAGAAGTTTATGTCGGAAGGTCTGCTGTGTATGGTGAACACAGTAAGTCACATTCGCGTTAAGTTAAGTGGAATAAACGATTTTGAGAATGTCGAATGTCATTGGAAGACAACAGGTATCCAGGACAGGCTCATGGGTTCATTACCCCCTTCTGCTATTGCCGTGGTGTATTATACCGTTCAAAATGACCGACGGCAAAATGTGTAAGACATTCAGCTTAAGTTGAGCATTAGTGATGGTGCAACTCGGTGACAGAATCTGATGTTCCGGAAACTCTGTGCTTGTCTGATGGGTTTCCCTAGGTCTGATCAAGGAAGAGAAGTTGAACAGATGAACAAGAAGAAGTCTATATATATCTTACACTCACATCTAGCATTTTGACTGCCCATTGTTGTCTTCAAATCTTGTAAATTACCATCCAATATTGTACAAGTCTGTAAGGCAAGTTTATGTCCAAGTCGTATTGCATCTTATAAGTCATTTTCATTATTTTCTTTCCTTCGTATCAATTGTGTATCATCTCATACTACTTGGCCACTTCCTACAAAAAAAAAAAAAAAAATTCTGTTGACTAGAGCCCGAAAATTTGGCAAAATGCCGTTTTATTATTGACGCCGTTTTATTATTGACGTTACAGTTACGCGTACGTTTTCAGGCTCTCGGAGACTATTTACCATCTTATCCTATTTTACAAGCTTTACATATGTTACACTTTATTAAAGACTGGAATCAATATGAAGGAATGTTTTCCAAATATTAAAAATCAACTCGAAAAACAAAACTGTCAAATTCAGTATGCCCAGAACTTCGAGATCGATCAGCACAGCTGAAATAGCTTAGTAGGCTTCGTAACAATTGTGTTCATGTCAGAAAAATATTTACAATATTTCGAATGATTCTTAACACAACGGCCCTCACGATTTTGAAGACATCCTTTAACAATGATACATAATGCATTATTTACCATTTGGACTGTATAAATGTGTATAAACAACCTGTAACAACTATTGTACTACAGTCTCCGGGTCAATGACCCCCATCTCGATCAGGTTTTTCGTCCATTTTCCCTGATCCATTGAGCAAATGCTGAGATGGCCCCTTGTTTTGCTTCTGGACATAAATGTAACTTCATTTTCTGTGCACGTCTTATAGAATTCAGTGGGAAATACAATTATTCAAATCATCGTTTCCATGTTGTCGCGGCAGGAAGTATTATTCCGAAGGACAACATGGATAAGAGCCAAAAAAATTATTGCTTATTTATCCTTGAAAATAAATTTTATTACATGAAAGGGTTTCTTTTCCTTCAAAATTTAAGTAGTATATGACTTAGTGTAGGGATCACAGAATTTTGAAAATGTGCAGGCAAGTCACTTCTCCCCGTAGCACGTCATACGCAGTTTTAACTGTTTTTGACGTTAAATAAATAAATAAATAAATAATTTCAACGCGCAGACTGCTTGGACGATAGGAAACTGTGTATCAAAACAATGTCAATGTGGTCTAGAACGGCGGGGCAGGGAGTGACGTGGCGGGCCGTGCAAGGGCGGGATGCTGAGTATGCCGACCTGGGAGGTCTTGCGCCGCCCGCAAAGACACACACCGAGCGGCCCACCGAGGCCACGTGACGCACCGGCGCTAATCCGAAGACAGCTGCACAGCGTCCGCCGCAGCCCCGCGACACGCCTCTCACATTAGGTACCCGCCTCTCGCCCCCCAATGGCCTACGCCGCGCGCTCCCCGCTTCTCGCTCCCCGCCTCGCGCTCCCCGCCTCGCGCTCCCCGCCTCGCGCTGCCCGCCTCGCGCTGCCCGCCTCGCGCTGCCCGCCTCAGTTACAAAGACAATATTTTTAATTTTCTTATTTTTCTAAACTTTGTCTTATTATTGTTCCCCCTAATTACCTAAGAAGAAAGCACTGATTTTTCAGAAGGATCTTGATTTAATACTGTATTAAATACGGTATAACACAGAACAAGAAAGTTATATTCTTTCATTTGTGAATTATTTCACAACAGTGTTCTAACTTTTGATTGATGCTATAGTTATTAGTAATTCATTTATTTTTTATTATCGCATCTAACTATTTTCAACATACTTTTTGGAACTTTAAATTAAAATTAAAATTTATATGATTACTTTGTCTCTAATATAGCTACGAATGATAAACAAAAATATTGTTGAACTTTTTTCCAGGAAACTACAAAGTCAAGAAACTACAACCTTTGAGTAGCTACGTCAAAACTACCCTCTGAAAAGAATAAATTGAAGAGAGCTCATGGTCAGTACAATTCATATTGAAAAATTATAGGCTGTTAAAAATATTCGAAGGACCAAATTGTTGCTAATCTCTCAGAGACCTGTGAAATGGGTTCCAAAATTGATTTTCTCTCTCAGCATGTAATCCTCGTCCAGGTCGAAAGACTAGACCCGCCCCACCCCCATCGCAGACAGCCTCTGCTCTCCGGTGTCGTATCGAGCCGCGCGCCCTCGCGGCGCCCAACGGCCAACCGCCGAAGCTCAACGCGACGCCCTGAGGGACGCTGAGCGCGCGTCGCTGTCGCGGTCGACTTACGCAGGCGGCCACCACGACGCTGCGGGCGGCCGACCCGCGAACTACCGGCGAAGCGCCCCCACTACGCGTTGCAAGGATCACGCAGGTCGTGGTGGGCCGAGAGGGGGATGGAAGGGGGCGGCGGACTGCGCGAGAGGGTGGGGAGGGCGAGGCGATGGATTCTTTGATTGATTTTTTCGTGTTTCCGGGCGCGTCAACTGCTTCCGTCATTAGTCCCGTTAGTGTAGTGCATGTTTTTTCTTGGGAGATGGCGGTGATCTTCCCCCGCTGGATGGCGAGATCCGGCGCTGACCTAACGACGGCTAGTGGGGTTTCCTCCTAACGAGGATTCTCCCACAAGCGGGGCACCGCCCCAGCCGGGACAACCTCTAATCTCCCGACCGGTCTCCCGGAATGTGTAGTAGTGTAGTGGGTGTGTAAGGGGAGAGGACAGGAGAATGAAGAGGAAGGACAGATCGCGCGCGATCCGTGGCCCGTTTGGTAGGGTACTGCTCCGGCATTCGCCTGGTGTTGATCGGAGACCCCAAGGAAAACTACCGATCAGAGCAGCCGGCCGCTAGAATTCTTCTCCAGACAGCGACTAAATTCCACCTAGCTGAAAAGCTAGGGTCGAAAATCCTGCCGCCGTCAGGACTCACACCCAGGATCTCCTGGTCAGAAGCGCTGCAGTGACATCAGTTGATGCACTGAGCTACCGCTACCGGTACGACGCGATGGAGGTGGCATAGGGTTTGGGGGGTGGCGGGAAGGCAAGAGGGGAGGGGGCACGAGGGGCGGGGGAAGCGAGGAGGGCGACGGGGAGCGGCGGGTGGGAACGAGGGGTGGGGGACAGCGAGGAGGGTGGTGGGGGGCGGCG
>BLKR01005915.1:0-31993 GCA_011170035.1 Teleogryllus occipitalis
GGCGGGGCGGGGAGGGACGGGGCGGGGCTGAGGGGGCGGGGCGGGGTGGAGGGAGCGGGGCAGGGTGGGGAGGGACGGAGAGCGGCGGGGCCGGGCGAGGCGGGGGGGGACGGGAAGCGGCGGGGCGGTGCGGGGCCGGGCCGGGCCGCTCGGCGGGGCGCTGCCAATATGTCAGGCGGGGCGCGCCGTCTCCGCAGGGGGTGCGCAGCCGCCCGGTGCCGAAGGATTCCAGCAGCAGCCCCGCCGCGGGGGCTCCTCAGGGGCCTATTTATAGACCGCGTGGCCAAATAATTTTTGTGAATGCGGCAGGAGCCGCGAGCGTAAATCTGCGGCCCCGTCACAGCGAGACCAGGAGGAAGAGAGAAGCAGAAAAGGGCTTCGGGCGAAAAACCGCATTTGCTGTGGTGGGAAAGAAGGGGCAGTTTCGAGTCAGCCACGGAATGGTGAACTACTAGTACTTCCAAACATAATTTTGACTAAGGATAGGGCATTCCAATCCAAAGTCGTGTTTAAAAATCAGGAATATTCAGTTGGTTCGTCATTTGAATTTTGCAATTTGAAAAGCTCTTTATTGTCTTTGCCAAATTTTGACATTTCAGGAAATTTTAATTCTATGAGTTTCATCGTCACCATATAACGTTACATAACATGACAAGAATATAATAATGTGTAACTTTATTTTTACATTTCAGGGTGTGAAGGCAACTGCTTTGTATATGCACTCAAAATTTCTGTCGGAATTCGTCCATTTCTGCATATGATCCTTATTTTCAAGGATTACATTGAACAAATTATACCATTATCATAATTGTCATCGACGAATTCAAACCGGCTTAGCTGACAGAGGGAATCAATTGATGTTACTAATCCCTGCATGGAATAGAGCCGGGAGATCCTAAAGTTGGAGTCCCGACGGTGACATGAATTTCGACACTAGCTACATAGCTACGTCCAATTCGGCCGCTGTCTGGAGAAGAATTCCAGCGTCTGCTCGGATCGGTAGTTTCCGGGTGTTTCTCTAATCAACACCAGGTGAATGTCGGAGCAGTACCCTAACAAGTTGACCCCTCACCGCGTGTGACCTTTCCTTCCTCTTCCTTGTCCTTTCCTCACCTCTTACTCACACTTCCTCACACTTACATTTACATGCACAACACTACCACACATGGTGGGAGACCAGTCGGGAGCTAGAAGCTTGTCCCAGTAGGGCGGTGCCCCATTGGTGGAGATACCTGGACGAGTATGTCGGCGCCGGACCTCGCCGACCAGCGGAGGGAGGTCACCGACACGTCAAGCGACAAAAACGCCCTCCACGTACGGAAGTAATGACCTTAGTAGTTGACGTGCCCGGAAACATTAATAAATAAATCGATGATTACAATATTTTTTAAGACTCGGGCTGAAGTTGGCGTCTCGAGTGTTGGTCAAAATATTATATAAAATAGTAGCTGCCGCAAGTAGTAAATTACGTAACAAGTGCGGGTATCCACGTGCACGTTATCCCAGAGTTATTTTTAACGCGCTGTGTGGCAAAGGTATCGTATACGGTTCACCATGTTCCGCGCACGCATTATAATGTTTCAGAAATGCTGTTAAACAGAATAAATAAAAAATAGCTGTTTCACATGCGGAATACAACCATGAGGAACTGTGTTTCGCGTATAATGTTGAAAAATAAGTTTAAACTCGCACAACTCAGAATGTCATCACAGAATAATAAATTAAAAAATAAATCTGCACAATAATAAATTCGTTACATTTTACAATAAATATTTCCTCATTGATGGATCTGTGGTCATCGAAAATTCTAACCGCATTGCATTCCATTCCTCCAAACATTTCAACTATCAGTAGATCCATCTAAATAAATTCCTATATTACTATTTTATAATTCCATCAATATTTAACAGCATGTTACACGTTATTATATTCTATATTTATTATCAATTTCAACCGGTAAATGTGCTGAACGCATTGTTACAATTGAAAAAACTATAATATTATTCCGGGATTCCAGAAATCTGCTATAATATTTATGATTTGAAAAACATTCTCTTCTCGCTCTTTTCCGTATAAATTTACATTAATGATTTATAAAAATAGGACAATATATTAGTTTTGTTTTCTATTCAGCAATATTTTATCAATGAAAATTGGAAATAGTTTCTCGAAATATATCATAATTTTATTCTCGTAAAACTGACAAATATTTTCCAGAAAAGAATGGATTGGGATCCGGTGAATGGACATTGTTTTAAATAAATTTGGAATTATGTTTCTTAGGGAGTTAGTTACACATGTCAAAATCAACAATCAACGCGAAAAATCTATTTCTAAAATTAGGTGAATTTAATACTTTTAAAATATTCCACATTTAACAACAATTACACGAAATATAACTTTTTCTAAAGCTTTGCTTGTTTCTACTGTTACAAAATTTTCTACTTTTCTAAAGCTTTGCTTCATGGAAGTCACATTTTAAATCCCTTGACCTGAACAGCATTGAATTACATAATTTATAACTAATAAATTATTAATGAGATAACGATGGTCACGCGTATGTATATTTGTTACAAAAACAAAAGTATTTAATTAAAATATTTGGTAAAAATAGAAATATTGTAAGAAATAATGGCGTTGACTTTTGTTAAGACTAGAGTAAGAGTAAAAATTTCGGCAAAATTACGAGACAATTCAAAATTTATTTACCTATCAATAAAAAATGACATGTTGATATTTAAATTATTGATATTATTATGAGTTATTACATTAAATTTAACTATTTAAATTATTCCTTTAAAATTATTACCAAAGGCTTCTTTTGAACTTGTCTTTTGAAGCTTAATTTTAATTTTGAAATCTCTGTAATAAACATTTGTAGCTCAAAAACGGTCCTTTACGATAATTGTGGATATGTGAGTGTGTGTTCCTTTAATACGCAATGCAGAGATGCCATAAATACGTAGTTATTGCTATTATTATTATTATTATTATTATTATTATTATTATTATTATAGTTATATGAATATATTTTTAATTTAATAAGTACGAATAAATTGTTGTGTTCTGCCACCTGTTTGCAAAGCACTACAAGCAGAAATAATAAATATCTATCTGAAAACATTTTATTGTGAAAAAGTGAAAAAATATTTATTTAAATACAAAAATATTCATTAAATACAGATCCTAGAGACGGCGTTTCTTATGAGTGAGATGCACCACGTGTTTGAGATAGGAATGAAATTTAAGCGAAGCGCATCCGGTCCGTGACCATATGTTGCCACTTTCCCCCCGCTGCACACATTCGCTTCCTCCCGCGAGAGTGTGCTGCTGGCAGTTTGATGCACAGTGGTCGGAAAAGAGCCCGCACGCATATAGGATGCTTGCTCGCAGAGCGTCAATTAAAACAAATTAAAGTTTAATTAAAGTGCAGTTGTAATAAATTTCTTTCATTTGCAGAAGTGTGTTATTATTAAGATGTGGATTTTTAGGCGCCAAAACAGTAAAAAACAGGTAGGCAAAATAGGCACATAAAATTCTAAAATAGACCCAAAAAATTCTAATACAGGAAATAAATATACACTAATAATTTATTACTCTCCACTAATAATACAATAAGAGACGGATGCACAACAGAAATGTCGTTGGTAAAAACTACTCGCGTGCAGCAGCAAAAATTATGTTGAAGAAAACCACCCAAAATAGGTTTCCAGAAACTAGCAGTCACACTGCTCAAGAAAAACAAATTAAATACTCTCTTGTTACACACTTTTGTCATAAATTAAATTAAAAACAAACAAATAGATTTCATGAGTACTCCAATAACATACTACCTCATTTACGGAAACAGAATAATTCATTACTTATCACGAATATCAAAACATTTGCTGCTTCTGAAGGGGTCACGTGAATAGCAAATTTTTAATAGCGGGCGGCGTCATCCTTGAAGTCTTGCTGTCACGTGACTTCAGCTGTCTCAAGCAATGGAGCCTTCATAACAATTCAGTCAGTTCGCATAATGTGGGAACAGGCGGCACACTCAGGTATTTGCGTTTTTGATTCAAAATATTCAAAAAACACTGTTTTTAGATTTGTACCGAGTTCCTGGGTACCACAGATACCCCCACATGCCGGAGGCTGCACATTATTCTTGCGCGCGTTGTAAAGTATAGCTGTTAACAGACCTAGTAATGTTATGAGTCTTATTACTGCCGAGGCCAAAAGTTAAAATTCCAGGCAGAGCATAGAGGAGCCGAGATTTTTAATTTGGACGAGGCAGTAATTACACAGTAACATTTCGTGTTCTGTTCCGCATTTTATCGGTCACCATAAAATCTCACGAATTATGTGAACATTTACGACATTACTGCGATAGTAAACACATGAATTATGTTGCTGCGGCACGTTAGTAGGATATTGTGGGGTGTTGCTTGCGATATATCTATTTAAACAATATTCGTATAGCGTGGTTTGAGAAAGATGGATGCAAATAATTCTCCTGAACCTAAACGAATGACCTATTAATAAATGAAATAAATTTATTAATTATTAAATTAAAACCTATTGCTAAGGATGTAAAATTTCTTAACACAAAAGTAGGTACAATTACAAGTGCAATTGTACTTGCAAGTGCTCTTTTAACATGCAACTCTGCAGGTTTGTTAAATAACAAACCTGCAGGGTTGCATGTTAAAAGAGGTTAAAGACGCATATGACCGATAAATGTAGTTAACATAATGACTCATATAATATTATGACAATGAATAATTGAATTTTACTATATATTCACCAAAGTGAACCTTCTGCTGTCCGAAAGGATGTTCTTAAAATGTTCTACGAAACTCTAACACCTATAAAAACATAAAAGCGGTATTACGTTTTCAATCAACGGAATAAAATATAATATCGGTAAAATTTCGCAGATTAGTTATTGCCACCAGAATTTAAAGTAGCACTTTCATCCCCCCACCGAATTAAAGTAACAGAAGAGTGTAAACAAAATGTGGCTCTTTTCTAATACTATCTGCGTCACTAAAGCCAGAATATATGGATGCCGATATCTCTGCCTCATATGCTTCCTGAACTTAGGAGGCTGCGCAACTGTTGAAAGACATCGCGATTATGGCATAATGTTTGAAGATAACTTAACTTTAACAACTATTTAAAAAATGTGTAAAAGTAGTTTTGTGTATGTCACAGGAATTAACAGAGCTTTATTCACTTAAAGACCTTGAAATACAATATTTGTCGAAATGTTTCAATTGTAAAGTTTTGAACACATATTTTTATTTACAGTAATTTCCAATTTTCGTCCATGAAAATTGAAGTGAAATGAAATCACCAAAAATTCCCATATTCTCATTAATCATCAGTTCTACATGGACGATCTCAAGTTATACGCTAGAGATAAGAACTAGCTTTCCTCTTAGCTTGAACTTGTAAACACCTTCAGCGACTCTATTTGAATGGAGTTTGGCATTCATAAATGCACTGCAGTGCAGGTGAAAAGGCGAAAAATTATTGATCCGGACAAACTCACCCTGATGTGTGGCACCAATATCTAAGAACTTGGGCAAGAGGGTAATATAAATATTTAGGCGTGCATCAAATTTTCAGCACAAATAAAGCAAAGATGAAATATGACATTAAAAATAAAGTCTTGCAAAGAGTCGCAAAAAAATGTAAAATTATTTTAAATGCAAAGAACCTTATATCAGCCATCAACACTTGAGCAGTACCGGTGGCTGTATATGCATTTAGTGTTCTTCACTGGACAATTGCACTGTAAGAGCTTAATCGAAAGTTTAGGACCACCCTAACCAAGTTCTGCAAGCACCATCCCAACAGTTCAGTGGCAAGACCATACACACCTCGGAACGAAGGAGGTATTCTGAATTTTGAGTCCCTGTGTGCGAAACAAATCAACAATCTCCACAAATACTTCCTTTAGAAAACGGCGGTTGAGCATTAAGCAATTTTGCCAGGCTGCATCTTGCCTGAAGGGTCCCAGATTCGAAACCTGCCCTAAATATGAATTTCCAGTGCACAGTATGCGAGTTCATCTACCGTTACCCCCAAAGTACAAACACCAATGGTAACTCCAGTAGTAGTTGTACGACACAGTAGTTGAAGAGCAACCGTAAACTGGAGGGGCTACATAATGGCACAGACTTTTTTTTCCTAGGGCTTTTATCCAGCAGACAGCCGGTTGCCCTTTACGTCCCGAAGGGACGCATATTTTACCATACACTAGACAAACACTCTTGCGGGCTCCTCTGATCTGGGGTCAGCAGAACGCGGGGCCCTCCGCGACAACACACACAAAGTCAAGGGACAAACAGCCATGCCCAAGGCGGGACTCGAACCCGCGACCCTTCGGACCGAAGTGCTGAGTCGGTACTCGCTCTTAGCCACCTCGGCCATCCAGGTCGGCGGCACAGACTTTCTCGGAGCAAAATTTTGAAATATCCTTGGTGTGGTTTGGCTTTAAGGTCTTGCTCCAATCTCTTACCGGTTGCCATCTATCGTCGCCCAAAGTATATCTTTGTGAGATTTTTTCCACTTTCTGCTTTTCTAGTAGTATAAATTAATACTTCAAGAATATTAAACAAAAGTAAAACCTCGTCCTACATAGAAATTTTCATTGAAAAATATGAAGACGTTTTTAAGAAAATGGTGAATAAGCATTACTGTAAATGCGAAATTTAAAGCTCTTTTTTACAGGAATATATTTAATTTTCGAAAAACTTCAATTAAATTAATTTGAAGCACATCCACTCACAAATGCAACAATGTATACAAATTAGTAGAAATGTGCATGTTAATGGCATGAAAGATATTTGTAGCCCATCTCTGTTTTGTGGGTCCATGATGCCGAAAAATCAATTTAAAACAAAACGTCCGTCCGTCCGTCCATTCGTCTGTCAGACCGTCCGTCCGTCTGTCTGGTGTATGTGAACAAACCAACCGCCTAAACTCTGCGTTGGATATTTTACAAATTGAAGAAACCCCTGTCGTTTTTCTGTGAGACTAAGTTCTGCGGTTTTGAAAAATATTCATTATCTTTTTGGGGCAATTTATATGAAGCCCTATGGACATTTTCAAAATTTTCTCAAAAATTGCTCCAATTTTTCACTCTGTCCGTCCAACCGACCGTCCATCCGTCTGTCCATTCGCCTCTCCGTGTGTCCTTCTGTCCGTGTGTGCGCTTGTCTTTCCGTCCGTATGTGAACACTACTAGCGCCTAAACCACATGGACGATCTTTTCCAAAAGGAAGAAACCTGTGTCGATCTGGCTCTAGTTGAAGATTTGAAATTTTGAGAAACATTCTTTAAAATTTGGGGTTCTTTGCATGAAGCACCCCAGATATTTTCAAAGTTTTCTCAAAAATGGCTCCAATTTTTTAAAAATTTCTTGTAAGATTAGAGTAAAATACACCTATAAAAGTGGTATAGGTACGATTAACTCTGAATTTTCGAAAATTGCAAACGTTTTTCGGCGTCGCCTTACAAACCATAAAACTGAAGACAGAGATTTTTCTTTAAAATGAAATTTGTTATCCATAAATAGTTCTTTTGATTAAGGTCATATAGATTTTTTGGTAATTTTAGTAGTTTTTTTCAATAGTGCATGGAATATTTGGAATTTCAAAAAATTACAAAAAACAAAATTTTCTCAACCCCTCCCAAATTTTCTCTTTAAATTTTTGGTATGAGTAGTGCGAAATGTACATTATACGATGATATAAACGCCACATTACTCTATTCTATATTTTGTTCAAAAATTACAAAAAAGTATTTTTTTGACTTGACTCTCACGTCAGTAATATTTACATTAGAGACAATTTCTTCAGAATATTGTACTTATGAGTACATGTGCTTTAAATAATGTGAAATAAAGTTTTTCAAAAACAACAATTTTCTGTGAAAATTAACTCGAATTTACGCCTTTTCGGAAACTCACGAACCATTTTCTAAAAAATGACTCCAAATTTTTTCTTCAAAATGTTCCAACGGATAATGGTAATGGTATTGTTTAATATGACGTAAAGTTAATTTTGGTGTTTTTCTTTTGTTTTTGTTTTTAAATTACACAATTGTATTTTTTTGTATTATTTCTCACGCCCTTAATATGCACATTTTCATCACTGTGAATACATGATTGCATTTGTCAGTAGAAGTGCTTTAAATGACTTCAAATGAAGCTTTTCGAAAACTCAAGAGATTCCTGTGAAAAACAGCTTGGAATTTCGCATTTACAGTAATGCTTTATCGCCATTTTCTTAAAATGGCATCAAATTTCAAAGAATTTAAAACGAGGTTTTACTCTTTTTTAATATTCTAGAAGTAATATTTCGGTTGCAAAATAGAATGCAAAAGGAGAAAATATCAAAAACATGTACTTTGGGGGACGATAGATAGCAGCTTGCCAGAGAATGGAACAAGACCTTAAAGCCACACCATATCAAGGAAGTTAGAAAACTTCACTACGAGAAAGTCTCTGCCATTCTGTAGCATCACTAGTTTCCATCTGGGACTGGTGTGATCGATACTTCACTGACTACACGATAGAGATTAAATTAGAGCAAATTCTCTTTTTTTAGCGTCTTTATTTAATAATTCACCGTCATGGTCTATATCTTAAAGCTTGTCGCTTTATCTAGGGTATCTACATACAGCATAATAGCAATTAGCAGCCGATGTACAAATAGTCAATGTTAGCACAAGGAATTTCGCACGATGATGAAGTGTAAATTGTTATTTTGAGAATTGAGAACAAACCTTTCAGAAGCGTATCTAACATCCGCAACGTCTTTGGAACAATTTTCTTTAGTTGCAACTCATAATTTACCGTATTTTAGTTTTGAGATAAAATTTTTGTGATATTGCTTGCACATGCGTAAAATTTAAATAGATGTGTGAAACCGAGGTTTTGTGGTGTCGTTATGTGCCATAAATCTGTTACTTGCTAATTTTATTCAGTTTTGATTGATGGAATTATTTTTCAATTTTACCTGAAAATAGCACATACGGAGATATATAATTCTTTTCTTTAGGTTGTCTTTGATTAGGAGTTGACTGAATCAAATTTGAACAAATTATAATATTTTATTTAAACTATTGAATTTTTTAAACTTAAGTTGATAGATTATAATGTTTTATTTGAAACTATTGATTTTTTTTTAAACTGAAGTTACGAATCTACATTCTTAAAAATGAAGCAAATATTAACATTTTTGTACTGAAGTTTCTAACGTTTGTCTTTGATTAAAAACATAAGCACAAATGATCATATTTCAAGAATAAAAATTACTAAAGCTAAAATTGTAATAAATTAAATCACCCTCGTATTCTTCTCCAATTCAAAAATGCCGATTATGATGGCTTGCTCCTTCGATTTCTCTGGTAGTAATTGAAGTGTTGTTGATCTTGTCACTTCCCAAATTGCAGGTGATGTACATATTTCATTTTCATTGTCGCTGCATTTAAGATTCATTTTCTAATAATTGAGCAGTGGGAATGTAATGCGAAAATAATAGCAATGTGCACATAAAACAACAAAATTTTTCTTTTGTTAACCGCGGTTCAAATGAAGGGCAAATTACGAAGCGAAAGCAATCCTGTCCGTGGATTCTGAAATTTATAGGAACGTGATTGGTCAAACAAATTGGCATCCATGGGGCGTGTAATCACTGTCATTCGTCGACTAAACATAAGCAGAAATACATACATTATTAAATGGTCGTAGGGAGAAGCTACTAGATCAGGCCACGGGAGTGATCAGCTTACAGGGCTTTGTGTGGATGGTTTCTTGAATATCTTTCGGTAGCCTATTCCAAAATACAGGAAGTCTGAGAACAAATATACAAATGTCTAGAGCATATAGACTAGGTTTCAAAAAATATTTGGTGCTCATGAACATGTGGTGGGAAAGTTTTTTGAACGTGGTTACACTGGGGGCATTTGCTCCTAATGGGTAGGCAACCCATCTTGCATTGCTGTTTGGCAGTTCAAAATCTCTTCTTGATCTTCCAAACAAAAGTACGTAACGAATTGCTTACGACTCATGGGTAAACACCCAGTGTGTAACTTCATTATAACTGTGGGAATGTTATTGAAGTGTTGTTGACATTACTAAATGACGAAATAATTGAAGTCATCTTTGTGTACTAAGAGATATTCAGGGAGTTGGCTTTCGGTGGTCTTGCCATCGTCATGACTCTCGCTACAATGTGGGGAATGTCCGGAAACACTACCGACTTTCAGACTATTCAAAGAGCCGGCTTTCGGCGACTTTGATGTTATCATCAGTCTCGCTATATGTGGCGAGATGTTGCAAATATTGTTGCAAATATTATTTGAAATGTGATTTCAATTATTTCAGCATTAGATGAAATTGGGAAATTTTCAACAGGTTCCTTGGCATATTCCTCGCAACATGTCCATTAGCAAATAGTGATCATCTTCGCTCTCCCTACAGTACCTAGAAGTTTGTAACATTTATTCTGAGATATCGCGTAGAAGGGATAATGGGATCGTTCTCTACAGATCATTCATGTCACGTCGAAAACTTTCTTTACCTCCGTGCCTGGTTCAGGCCAGTGTGCGGCTCGGCGTGGGGATTGTGCGTGAAGGCTGCGCGACGCGGCACGCATGCTCTGCGCGAGGCGGCGCTGCGGGGGCGTGGCGGGGAGGCGCGGGGATCGAAGGCGGGGGCGGCGCGCGGGCGCCGTGTCCAGGCGCAGCGGCACAGTCGGCGGCGCGCGCTCCCGTCGTCAACAGCTCCGCACCAGCAGCACAGCACCAGCAGCGGCGGCGGCGGCGGCGGCGGCGGCGGCGGTGGCAGCGAAAGCCCCACACCTGTTGAGCAGCGGGGCGGAGCGGACAAGGGCGGTGAGTACGCGGTGGAGGTAGGAGATCGCCTGTTGCGCTCCCGCTCCGTGCACACCCGCCACGCCACTCCCCGCCCCACCCGTCCCGCCCCGCTTCGCCCCGCCCCGCCCCGCCCCGCCTCGCCCCGCCCCGCCCCGCCCTTCCCGCTGCATGAGCCAAGATAGCGCGCCGACGGAAGATTTATTGCCGGAGGAGGTGGATACTGAAGCCCTTTGATTATCTCGAAATCCTCCAGTGCAGGTGTTTCTGTAGCGTGGAAGGTATACGCATGTTGTGTGGGTGGTGATCTCCTGGAAGTTCAACGCAGTTGGTGTGAAGGAAATGGACTTTAATATCCTCAAAATTGGGAAACCTAAGGTACTATTACATGTCTTTTGCAGAAAGTTGTATCTTGGGAAGTATCTTATATTTCATTCTCACTTTATATTTTTTTACCTTTACTATCTAAATGAAATTATTCATTTAAATAAGGGGCACTATTTGCTTTCTTGTGTGAATCAAATTAAACATCAAACATTGGGGTTGGAAACAGAATGGAAATATGAACTCATTTGTCTTCCCCATTACTTAATTATAATCTTCCTCATAAATTAATATAAATCAATTATATCTTATTACTCTCGGTGATCCTTTCAGAAAAAAATAATAAGACGGAGAATTTAAACTAGCTTTTTGTAATATAGTCAGATGTCATGTTTTTATCGCACCTTACGTTATTAATGAAAGTTTGCGGACACAGGTAAAAATAGAATGATGCTGGTTTATGCAGACAGAACCTAATAAACTGACTGTATAGATGCTGGTCTGAACCCTTTCTAAGAAAAGCATTTCCTTAGTTTTACTCAAAATATCACAGTATTTTCGAGTTACATGAAAAGTATATTAGAGAGGCATATTTAACTTCAATGTACTTTGCGATATACACACTTGAAAAAAATGTTTAAGCTGTGACCTGTCAAACAATTTATTTCTGTGAAAAAATAGAGTATTAGTGTTTCCATCAGCAGGAAACATTTAATGCATTTTTATATAAATTAGTTTCCGAGAAGCAAACATTAAAAATTCATTACATAATTTTTTCACCTCTGTGGAAAATGATAATATATCGTTCATTAAAAAAATATTAATTTATTGGCAGTAAATACACTTTAATTTGCTTCTAAGTCAACTTTCATTCTAAAAATCTGCTTTAAAAGAATATTACAAAAAATATTAATCGTAAAGTTGTGAAAAAGTAATTATATACATCTGGCTATTACGGAATTTTCAAGTAACATCTTATCATAGGATCGTAAATTACAATTCCCTTTCAGTTGATTTAATATATTTCTAAAAGGAAATTATATAAAAGAACCGACAGAGTCGTAACGCATTACTTTTTCAAAGAAACTTTTGTTTTGCGTCTTGTTTCCTGTTAGTGTCGGAGGTAAGAAATTTTGGATCCTTGGTGTGTACCCGTAGCGAAAAAGTAAAGTTAATAGCATTTGCGACGAGTTCTTAAAATTTAATTAGAGTAAATCTGAATCTGTGTTTTGTTAATTAGTTAAATCTGTTGTGTTAATTAGTAAAAAGTTGTGAATTAGTTAAATCTCGAAAACGATAATCCCTTTATATATGATTCTGTCACTTCCCTAGCATTTTCAAGTATTTTTCATATTTATTACACAGATTATTTTATTTTTCATATTTTCTCTACCTGAGTAAGGCTACACTTCCTCTGTCCATAACTAAGTGCTTGCTGGTATTTTCCCCAGCCATTTCTGGTGGTAGGTACTGTGCGGAAAACTCATAATAGATAGTGGGAAAACTGTCAGGAAGCCCAATACATAAATCCAGTGATCTTTTCAGAATACATTCCTGATAAAAATTAAGGTATTACAGAAAGAAAGAATATACAGCCTTAATTTAAACACCGTGCATTACATTACCATATTTTAGGTGGACGTAATGTAAATGGCATAGGCCCTTACAGTGTTTTTTAGTTACTACGGAAAATCCGTCTACGGCAGCTGGCAATGGTTTTGGAGGTTTCATGGAACGAAGACTAGAAATGCCATAGTAGCTGTCCTTTATATGTATTAAATTTGTTTTGTTTAATTTATAATAGTGTCTCTTTAGTTTCAGATGATTATATTTTTAATTTGTAAAATTTGTTTTGAATTTATAGTGTGCATCGTTTTATTTAAAGTATTTTAATGGTAGTGTTCTGATGTAATTTTTAAATAATTTCTTTTGTTGTAGTTTTATTATTGTTATGGTTTTTAATAGTGCTGTTTGTGCTGCATTTTAACTTTTTTAAAGGTCGCTTTTCAATAACTAGGGCACACACAGTGAGCACAGGAATTACGATTGGTTTTCAAACTTCAGAGGTAACGGTAGAGGATCGCATATTCTATACGGACACACGCAAACATCCATGCCCCGGGCGGGATTCGAACCCGCGGGCCTTCAGGCATGAGGCAGCTACGTCTATTCAGCCTTATCTACCTCGGCTATACAGGCCGGCTATTTTTACTTTAATTTTAATTAGTTCGCGCAGTATTATTTTTATTAATAATACAAACAGTTCCACTTATTTTTGACATTCAAGAGTAAATTTATTTAGCGTATATTGTTACATAAAGTATTTTTTGATAACATTTCGGCTACACCTTATAGCCGTCTTCAGACCTGTTTTTTAATTGTACAATTTAACAATTTTTAGTACATAATTTTTAATACATTTTACAATGAAAATCTGTTGACAAAAGCTTACCTTATAAAATATAGTTGGAATCTTACTATACTAGTCCATTGACATAACATACATTATTAATATTGTGAGCGTGTGTACTTCCGCTCGCTGTGTCTTCATTTCTGT
Organism: Teleogryllus occipitalis; assembly: GCA_011170035.1. Classification (NCBI taxonomy): domain Eukaryota; kingdom Metazoa; phylum Arthropoda; class Insecta; order Orthoptera; family Gryllidae; genus Teleogryllus; species Teleogryllus occipitalis. Next base: position 13,754 of record BLKR01005915.1, read on the forward strand.
TTACTGTGTCCTAGAATACTGGAGATGGTTACAAGACGAAACGTAATAATCAACGACCAAGGAAGGGGAGGGGAAACAATGAGGAAGAATTAATTTTGATTTTTATTGTTAAATTGGAAAAGCAAGTTGTCGTAAATTCCAGTGAAGGTGTTTGATTCTATCATAGTATTTAAAGTTGCATTCATTTTTATGTGTTATGTCTCTGATACTAATCTCGCGCCTTTCTACGGTTCATGATCCAAAATTTTAACTTGTTCGAAATCCATTTTATGTTGTTTCAATTTGATGTCTCGAGACCGAGCTTAGGTTTTGAAAAGGTTGTTTAATGTTTCTTTGATGTTCTGATATTCTTTGCTTAAGTTTCTTAGTGTCTGGCCAATATAAGATTAGGGGCATTGGGTTTAATTAATTTTATAAACGACATATTGTTTTTCAATATTTTCAATCCTATCTTTGTTACTCTTAATGATTTTTGTGTTTAGAATTTTTTGTACAAATCTATAATTTTGTCCTAGGGGAAGTTGTTTTATGAATGTATGGGTAATTTATATTATCTGCAGATTTTGAAATTGTAGAATGTTGTACTTTAAGAAAAGAGAGTCTTCTTTTAACTTATTTTTCAATAATCTTTGGAGGATAATCATTAAGAGCTAGTATGGATTTCACAATGTGGATATTTTGGTAATGGAATTTTTGATCAGACAACTTAATAGCTCTGTCAAATAAATTATAGGCAACTGAACGTTTTTGATTAAAAGGATTTTTAGAGTAATAATTCAAAATGTTTCCTAAATTTGTGGATTTCCTGTACCAATTAGTAAAATTATTTTCTTTTTTTCTGTGGACAGAAACGTCCAAAAAATTTAAAACATTATTTTCTTCTTTCTCTATAGTAAATTGTATATTTGGATTAAAGCTATTAAAATTCTCTAGTGTTTCGTCCAACATATCTTTCTTTATAATGAGGAAGGTGTCATCAACATAGCTCCGATAAAACAAATAGTCGGTTTTTGTCAGGACAGAATTTTCCAGGTTTCTGATTACAATTTCTGAAAATAATCTACTACTAGGAACTCCAATGGGTGTACCCTCTATTTGTTGAAAGCAATTAATATTTTTATTTAGGTTTTATTTCTACTTAAGTTGATTCTGTGTGTCGTTCATTTGCTGAGGCAAAGTTTCCACCAGAATAAATTCAGTTATTGCATTCTATCTTTTGTGTCAGACCGCAGAGAGAAACTATCCAAGGAGAGGCAAATTATAGTATACTGCAGTACACCATCTCTTTCATTAATCTCAGTGGAAAAATATGAAACAAGAAACTCGATGTACAGTAGTTCACTTGGAATCTAGCTGTTCTGAGGCTGTGTTAAAAGTTCAATATGGGCTCATTTCGTACCTAGTCAATCTGCTTTTTATCACGCGTTTTAATGTGTGATTGCAAGTTCTCAACGGAAGCCACGTAGAGAGGGAAAAATTAGAAAATTGCAATTTTTTACACTAAAAGCTACTCTCTAAATGAATTGTTGGAGTCCTAAGTGAGACATATGCTACTTTGATCGTTTTTCTACAATGGATTCCTCACGGGAATTGCGGAGTAGTTCCTTAAACAACGGGCCACGGACCGCGCCCCATCGTTTCTTCATCACTCTATCTTCATTACTCTATTCCCACCCCGAAGAAGAATATCACGAGGACAAGGATGAGAACGAAGACTAAGGCAATGACGATGAGAACGAGGGCGAAGACAAGGACGAAGTCGAGGACGAGAACATGGGGAGGACGAGTTTGAGGATGAGGATGAGGACGAAGTCGAATACGAATACGAGAAAGAGGACGAGGACGATGAAAAAGACTAGGACAAGAATGAGTACGGGGATGAGGATGAGGACAAAATCGAAAACTAAGAAAAAGTCGAGGATGAGGATGAAAACGAGAAGATGAGGAGGAAGACGTAAACGAAGAGAAAGTCGAGGATGATGACGAAAACGAAAATACAAAGAGGAAGACGAAAACGAAGATAAAGTCGAAGATGAAGACGAAAACGAGAAGACGAAGAGGAAGACGTGGAGGAAGACGAAAACAAGGATGGGGATGAAGACGAATCGTGGGGAGGAAGACGTTCGAGAATGGGAACGAAGACGACTGCAAACAAGAAGATGACGGCGGAGAATATAACGACAAAAACGACGATGAAGAAAATGAAGAAGATGAAGATGAATTTGTGAATTGGGTGCAATGCAAAGTCAAAATCTCGCGAATCCGTCACAATTTTTTCTGCCTGTCAAACGTCATCCAAAAATCGCAAAAAAATTCGACGAACATCTGTGATTGAATTTATATTTATCAATTCCGAATTAAGTAAACACGTGTATTATTTCTTTATTCACTTCTTTTTAGAAATATTAAATTCTTTCTGATATTGGCATTTCCCCCTACATAGTACGCTAAATATGAGGAGGAAGGTTCAGAACAGTACCCCACAGCGTCCACGTCCGTATTGAAGGAGATGGATAGGAAGAGAAGATTGCGTGCGGTCTGAGGGTCTGTTTGTAGAGGATGCTGCTCTTGCATTCACCTGGAAGATAAGTAATAACCACTAATCCACTCAGGCGAGCTACTACAAACTCGACCCCGCCAAGCGCCACAAACTCGATGTTCATCACAAGGAAATTTCCGCCACCCGTTGAGGATAGAGCCTGAGATGTTCCAGCCCCCGTTACTCTGAACCATCAGCCCCAACACCACAGATACCAATGCTCGTATTACCAAATAACCTAAAACCGGCTTAGGTGGCTCAGGGCATCAAATAATGACACCACACTACCTCTGACTTATGGCGGCGATGCTGTAACGGTTAGCGTATCGGGCTGTTATACCAAAGTTTGCGGGTTCAAAGCCGTGGATTTTTAAGGGCGAAAAAGTCCTTCGTACGCCTTCCTTCGAAGGGAAAGTAAATCCGGCTGTCCCATGTTAGTAGATTTACTGCATGTAAAAGAAGCCTGTGAGCTAAACTCAAATTGCCTGTTTCGTCGCCCAAGTAATAGCTTCTTTTTCCCCTAGTTTATGAAAGGAGCGTAACGAAATTTGCGTGGTCAGACGGAAGAGCAGGCCTCATGGCCTGAGTCTCGCCACGTAAAATAAGACATTCATTCATTTATTCATTCTGACCGGGAGGTCTTAGGGTTCCAGTATCCGAAGTGGCAGAATTTGCCACACTATAAACATAATGAGTTGAATTCAATCGTCTGGAGAAGAATTCTTCAACCCGGATGCTCTTCTGTGATGGTGATCGGAGGAACCACGGAAAACTACTGATCGGAGCAGTCGGCCCTAAAATTCTCTTTCAGACAGCAACTGAATTCGACCTAGCTGAAGAGCTAGAGTCGAAAACCCTGCCACCGTCGGGACTGGAACCCTAGGACCTCCCGGTCAGAGGGGCTGCAGTGACATCAGCTGATACCTTGAGCCACCTCTCCCGGTCTATTTCTCGTGAAGTGGCGGTGCCTCCCCGGCTGGAATGCAAACTACAAGTCGACTTGAGAGTTTTTCCACCTCCTGCTCTCACTCCGGTGCGACACTTCCCAGCCGGATTAAGCTCTGATCTCTCGACTGGTCTTCCGACTTGTGTGGTAGTGTGGTGTAAGTAAATAGGTGTTTAAGGCGACAGGCGGGGCCATATTTGAGGAAAGGAAGATCACGCACGGTCCACTGCCGTTTATTTAGGTACTACTCCTGCATTCACCTGGTATTGATCAAAGACTGAGGAAAACTACCGGTCAAAGGAGCCGAGGCCGAGATTTCATCTCCAGACTTACTGAATTCGATCTAGCAATGAAACTAGTATCGAAAATCCACCTCCATAGGAAATTGAACCTTAGAATAACTGAGTCAGGGATGTAATGACTGTTGCCAGAGCCATTACAACTGGTTTTAGGCGTGGTTGTCGTTTAAATCTCTAAATAATAAACGATTTAAAGTGCATAATTCATCTCTCGTATTAGGAGACTTTGCTTCAAAAGTGAGAATCTTTGTCTCTTTCTCACTTTTACATGCTCTTTTATATTTTGTCCGATATTGTTCTATAATCTCTTATATTAATAAACTGCTGGATGCATGAATGAAGTTCTTGCATGGATGAATTTTTATAAGCGATCTCGACAAGAAATACTATCGATTTTTTCTGACAACAAGGGCTTAACGAGGACGTAAAAAAAATTATCATTTTCGGATGTGGCGAATTGCACCACGCTCTTGGCTGTATTACTGAATTTACTTCATTTGCTCTTTGGCACTTCGATTTAACACGGGAAACATAGGGCCTTTTGGTGGCGAAACCAGACAGATGGGGCTGTCATCCTGCGCGGCGACGGAGTGAGACGCAGGGGAATACCCATATTCTGTCTTTGTCTAACTCGCTGCAACGTAGTTTCATGAATTTCGCTTGTTATTGAAAGAGCATACGTTCAGTCAATTATCGACGATATTCAATGCACTGTTTATGATATGCGGAGAATTTGGTTTCATTTGATATTAGGTTTGTTGATTCAAAACGTACATTTGATGAGTTCTTTGTGTAAAGGTTGCCGTTCTGGATGGAAGTCCCTCGACTGGATAGTGTCTCGCGGAAGCCCCTGTGACTGCTTGGTAGCTGCAGCTGGCCAGCGGTTTGCGAACGTTCATGTGAATACGAATGTGTGTCGAAGATCTTTCATTATTGCCAAATATACTAGGGTAGTGAAGTTTTTGAAATAAAATAATTTTATTTATGTGAAACGTGTCGAAGCAATTGTGCTTGTTGCAATGTGCTGGAATCGAACTTAAGAGCCCAGTGGAAATCAAAGCCAGAACCACGTGCGCGGAAGGTGTGTATGTCTTACGTAGGTACGCATAAAATTATGTAAGTAGTGTTTCAATATAGACTTTTATTTCACTTACTTTTAGTTGATTTGAATTGCTTACATTTTTATGTATTCGTATTTTGAATTTTGGAAATTGTATTTCCGTCATTCGATGGAGGTACAACCTCCAATCTGTTAGGGCACCAGACACCATTGCATACTCATAATTAAATTAAAGAATATTAAATGCAAACTTTAATTATCAATTGAAGAGGGATACTCGCGACATTTGTTTTGAAATATTCAACAAAATTAAGTGATTTTTTCAAAATTAGTTTGACCTGTGCGAACATTCTCACATTTAAAAAAAAACCGTTTTATAAAACGGAAACAGTTTCATACTAGCACTCAACGTCCTAAGATCCGGTCATGCAGAGTGCACTGTGTTACATAATTCTGTGTATTCTGCCTTGCCACGCGTTTATGAACACATTTATGAACACACAGAAACACCAGACTAACCTATTAAAATGCAAAGAATTTTCAATATTCAACTTATTTTTTTAAATATTTAGAGATTATAATGTTTTTGATCTCCCATGTTACAAAGTAGAGCTAAATATCCAAAACAGTTATAAATACTAAATATATAAAACAGATATAATGAATCATCTTCTTTAGTAAAGAAGATCATTCGAGCACCCTGCGAGGGAACGGGAACAAAAAACGCGCCGTTTTAAGAGGAAAGAACGCGTCGTTTTCGATCTTTCGTTCAGCATTTTTTGTATAAAATATGTTTGATCTAGTTCTCAGTGATAATTTCTTACCATCTGATGGAAATTTTGGGGGTTTTGTGTGGATGGCATCTTATTTAATATTTTACATTGAAGTGGCCTAAGTAACTCTTCTTAAATTGTAATACACATACTGAGACTTCTTGAACCTTCTATTATATTTTTGTAGTTTAGCGCTTCTAGATAACCCTACTCCGTCGCAGGATCGTAAATGATAAACTACATTTAATTCTAAAAGGCTTTGAAAAGTACGAACGTTTCGCATTACTGTTTAATTATTTAAGTAGTAAATTAACGATATAGTGCAGTCGGGCGTATTTATTGCGTGTTAATCTACTGAAGTGCGTTATTGAGTAACAAATTGAAATTGTACTGGTCTTGATCATACTATACAATGTTTCCCTTTTGATATTATTCCGAGAGATAAATCGATTTTATAGAATGAAGTGTTGGACATGTGAAATCCATTTCACAAAACAAATGTTAGTATCACAAATTCCAATGTTATTTCAGAAAATAATTGTTTGTGCTCGTAGTTGACGCAATAGTGCCGAACGAATAAGCATTTTTTCTCTTTAAATTTCTGGTGAAATTTTGTTTGTGATTTGTGTTTTGTGACTTGGGTTGATGTACATCATCCAACAGTGTTAATAATACCCAGAAAAATCAGTTTGGGAAGTTAATGCATCGAAAACTCTATTTGATATCGAAGGAAAGTAAACATTTATTTTTCTTTGTTGTCCTAATTTTTATTGTTTTTAATACGAATTCTAAATCTACGACTCTAAATATACAGTTTTTCGAAAGTAATAAATTATGCAGAAAACGGCCTGTCAATACACAACTTAATCATGTAGTACTAACTGTTATTAAACAGATACGAAGACAAGTGATCGTGCAAATTGAAGTGGACATCAACGATTTCAGGAGAAACAAAATGGAGATGGTACCTTGAAAGGTAGCAATACATGCAGAGTTATCTTAGTATAGGTATCGTCTTAAGAAGGTTTCAATGACAAAGAACGCTACAAAAGTTGATTTTGGTAAACATATCGTCAATAACAAACATTTTTGGTAAGTTATTTTTTCATCTTCTGTGAAGAATCATTAGAAAAATGAAGTAAAATCTTCGCGTCAATATTCATAATGGCAGAGTCAAAAGTAGTAGCGGAAGGTGGGTCAAACTGGACATACTTCAAAAAACATAAAACGGTAAAACAATGCTATATATGTAGAGATAAAACAAATCTTCATTACATCAGTAAATGATTTTTAAAAATTCTGATTTACATTATTTACCAATATTTGTTTATGCTGTAAATAAATTGTATCAATATTTTTGGAAACAAAATGTACACTGTATTTTTGCTACAAGCTTAACGATTCCACTTTGTTCATGTTCCCCTATATGAATTCTGATTATAAAATCTTATGTTAACCTAAAAATAAGGAAATTGCTTTATTTTGAACAGTTGTAGTTGAATAAAGAATGTTTCAGAAAATGCTACAAATTTCTAAGGCCTCTAGAGGGGTTAAGATGCTAACCTTTTGCTATAAGAGAACCATATGATGCCTATAGGATAAACACTTCGTGGGAAATTGCACTATTAGAAACAGCACTAAACGGATTCACATGTAATTATACCTGAGATATTTCCTCTGATTGATACGCAACCCTATATCCACAAAGTTCGACAACTGCATGAAAGATTCTTCACTGCGTCAGAACGTGACCTGTCAAACACCGTACATAAAAAGTTGCCTAAAAGCAGCAGAAAATGTCACATGTGTAATTTCGTTGTAAGAAATTTCCCACCACGTGTTCATTGGCAAAAAGTGATCATTTTAGACACACCTAAATGCTCTAGAAGTTTATAGCATTTATTCTAAAACATTTGTATAATTAATTGAAATTTCTGTACCATTGTTCTTCGCTTTTAGTAATTTTCATTTTCCCCCAAAAAAGGTTTCTCTCTCAGGCGATTATCGAGACATTCTAAATTATGCAATGTACTGCGAACGGACCTCTCACTAAGAAGGAAAAAGGGCGCCATGAGATCTCCTGTCAGTGAATTAGGGCTTAGACAGACGCCGTTAGGGTGCGCAAGCAGGCAGGGGCTAGAAAAGCAAAAGCGCAGGGGTAGAGTATGAGGTATTTCGGGAGTTTCCAGGCATTCGAGGAAAAAGCAGCTAGAACCACGTGGCGGTGCGGTGATCACGTGAGATATTTAGTCGCCACGCATGACGTCGACAGGCATGTGGTCTCAGTATATATAATTCAGGAAGCGAATCCGCGGAGTAGATTTCGAGGAGAGTGGAAACCTCGTGTCGATGCACAAAACTTGCGCCCCGAGCGGTGCGTAGACGAACGTTGCTGGCGGGGCGACCCGTGTGTTGGGAGCCGCGGTCGAACGTCACTTCCACCTGCGACAGCGGTCACGGGGTATTACGCTGTGTGCGTAGGCATTGGACGAGTGGTGAGGGCCACGAGTTCAAATTATTACTTGTATATAGTTGTTCTACATAAACCTGTATAAAGTTGGGCTCGTGTCTGTAATTGTAGTAATTCCCACGACATCACAATTGAGCCATTCCACGTCAAATTGCACAAAAATAGATCAAAATTTGTCTTTCATATCATTAATCATTTTCTAATTTTTACTTTCTCGTATAAACGGGGTAACATACGAAGTATAGAGAAAGTTATGTAATTCTGCGCGAAAAAACGGTGAATTTTTAGCCAAAAAAATAAAATTAATTGTCGGGCCTGACAAGGCAAAAGGGTTGCTAAATTAAGAAAAAGTTACTCTAACTCGTGGTGAAGCCAGAATTCCTGTTTTGTGGGTCATTGATACCGAAAAACCAATTGATAGCAAAATGTCCGTCCGTCTGTGCTCACTACTAGCGCCTAAATCACACGCACGATATTTTCCAAATTGAAGAATCCCCTATCTATCTATTTGAAAGCATCAACTAGAGATTTGAAAGCATCTCTAGTTGATGCTTTCAAATTTTGAAAACCATTCTTTAAAATTTGGGGGTTCTTTATATGAAGCGCCCTGGACATTTTCAAAATTTTCTCAAAAACGGCTGCAATTTTTTTTAAATTTCTTGTAAGAGTAGAGTAAAATACACTTATAAAGGTGTCAGTGGTTCGATTTTCACTGTTAACTCTAAATTTTCGAAAATTGCAAGATTTTTTTAATTTCCGGCGTCATCCTACAATTACAAAATTAAAGATAGAGATTATTCTTCCAAATTAAATTTGTTGTCCATAAATAGTTCTTTCATTAAGGACATGCAATTTTTTTTCACAATTCAAGTAGTTTCCGTGCAATAGCGCGTGCAATATTTGCAATTTCAAAAAAGTACTAAAATAAGATTTTCTCAAAAACGGCTTAAAACTTTTTCTTTAAATTTTTGGTAGAGATGTGCCAAACAAACTCTATACGATGACAAAAGCGCTGCATTCCTCTATTCGTTTGCTTTTTTAACATTAGAAAAAATACATTTTTGTGACTTGTCTCTCACAACGGTAATATGTACATTAAAGGCTATTTCATTACATTATTATATTTATGAGTATATGTGCTTTAAATAATGTCAAAAAAAGTTTCTCAAAAACAACACTTTTTTGGAAAAATTAGTTCAAAATACCGAATTTTCAGAAACGCTCAAACGCCATTTTTTCAAAATTGGCTCTAAATTTTTCTTCAAATTTTTCCAATGGATATTGCTAATTGCACAGTTTAATATGAAGTAAAGTTCATTTTGGTGTATTCTTTTTTTAATTAAACAAATATACTTTTCTTTCAAACAGGTCTTCTGCCGTTAATATGCAATTTCCACCGATTTGTATACATGATTGCATTTGTGAGTGGAAGTGCTTCAAGTGACTTGAAATTATGTTTTTCGAATACTCAAGAAATTCCTTGAAAAACAGCGTGGAACTTCGCATTGACAGTAATGCTTAATCACCATTTTCTTAAAAACGGCATCAAATTCCAATGAAAACATAGGACGAGGTTTTATTCTTCCTTTTCCTTTTCTCACATTTTTGCTTTCCTAATAGTACAACTGAAATATACTTACAGAAATGTTAAAGAAGAGTAACCTCTTTCTAAATTTTCATTGAAAAAGTTGAAGAAAATGGCGATTAAGCATTACTGTAAATGCGAAAATTGAAGCTCTTTTTCACATAAATCTATTAAGTTTTCGAAAGAATTCATTTTAAGTCATTTGACGCTATTCCTCTCACAAATGTAATAATGAATAAAAATCAACAGAAGTGTGCATGTTAATGGCGTGAGAGACAATTCAAAAAAACTACGTTTGTAAAATTTGGGAAAAACAAAAGAATACTGTGACATACCAATATGTGGGACCTTGTATTGCGTCACATTTATTGTAAGCAGGGTGAATTGTAAGGATAGACATTTGTAAATATGGCGGCATAGCAACGGTAGACGAGTTGTCGTCAAGGTCAACAAACTTCATTGCTTTGAACGACGGGGTGCGGCTAGTTGACAAAGTAAACTGTTTGGGGATTGGCCGAGAAAGCAATGACAGTCTAGGGCGCGGCTAGTTGAATTTGTAAGTAATTGAGGGATTGGCTAGGCATGGAATTTTTTCTGACAAGAAACAGAAGAAAGACCGACCGAGTTTTGAAGGGCTGAAAGAGGGGAATATGGAAGCTTTCCGACTTATGCCGTGGTGCTGTGCGGATCGTGTGTAGACAATTGATGTTGGGAGTTTGGGAATTGTGAACATCTACTTTGGAGCGTATAATTGTCGGACTTAGAATATTGATGTAATGTGTGGAAATTGGAACTTGGAAATATTTCGAGTGCAGCAGCTAGAATTGTGAACTTAGGTGAATTTGTCGGCAACAGGACTGGGTGTATTTGATGCAGATATAGTTTGCTGAACTTTAATATTTTAAGTATACGCGTAGAAAGAACTGGGAACTTTTAAAAGGAAAATTAATTAAGTCTTGTCAACTTATGAGGCGGTGAGGATTAGTGACTTGAATACAATTGTGCCAGAACGGAAGAAAAGAAGATGGTATTTGGACCTGGAGCCATCGACACCGGGGAAGATTGAAAATGGTTCTAAGCGGCGACATCGGTCCATAGAGCACGCGAAGACGGGTACTGTAATATAAGGTTTGAGACTGGTCATGACCGAAAGTTTCGTATTGTTTCTAATGAAAATTGAATAGACTTACAAGTTTCTGTGAATAGAAAAGATGATTTTCATTTAGCCAATTCCAGCAAATGAGTAGCTAGAATTGTATATTTGCTTTTCAGATTCTTCGGTCATTCTGTACAGATGGCAGATCGAATAATCGGCTATTAGCAGTTAATAGCGATTATTTCTGATTAGACCCATCGACCTAGTTAGCTGGATATTAATTTAATGGAAATAGCAGTTGAAGTGTAATTTTAATAATTGAATTAACGTAATATTTTCCAGGCGCCCATATTCTTTTATAAATTTGGAACGGGTTACGTTGAATTAATATTAGAAGGGCAGAGGAAATATTTGATTTAAAAATCAAATCAGTTTGTTTCAATACACTAGAATATTAACTTTAAGTCATAACAGTGAAATTAGCACTAACCATTGGAAAAGTTTGAAGAAAAAATTTGGAGTCATTTTTGAGAAAATATCGTTTGAGTGTTCTGATAATGCGGCATTTTGAGGTAATTTTTACAAAAATCTGTTGCGTTTTCGAGAAACTTTATTTGACATTATCTAAAGCACATGTACTCATAAATATAATAATGTGAAGATATCACCTTTAATGTAAATATTACCGACGTAAGAAACAAGTCCCAAAAAATATTTTTTTTAATTTTTTTGTAAAACAAAAGAATAGAGCAATAATATATTTATGTCATCATATAGAGTTTGTTTAGCAATATCTCTATTAAAAATGTAAAGAAAAAATTTAAAGCCGTTTTTAGAAAATCTTGTTTTTGTTATTTTTTAAGATTGCAAATATTGCACGCACTATTACACAAAAACTACAGTTTTCAAAAAAATATACATGACCTCCATGAAAGAACTATTTATGGGTAACAAATATCATTTGAAGGGAAAATCTCTGTTATTAATTTTATAGTTGTAGGAAGACGTCGAAAAAAAACTTTTGCAATTTTCAAAAATTAAGAGTTAAACCTGATAATCGGACCTACGCCATCTTTCTAAGTGTATTTTACTCTATTCTTTCAAGAAAATTAAACAAAAAAATTGGAACCGTTTTTGAGAAACTTTAAAAATGTTGGAGAGGTTCATGGAGGTACCTACCCTCAAATTTTAAAGAATGTTTTTCAAAATCGCAGGGGCTCGAATAGATCCAGTTCGACCGCGGTATATCCATTTTGGAAGAAATCGTACGTATGATTTAAGCGCTAGTGGTGTTCATAATCGGATAGACGGACGGACGGACGTTTTGAAAAAAACAACACTTTTTTCAGTATCAAGGGACCTCAAAATATGTATTTCTGTTGGAATCTCGAAACGATTTTCCGCAGCATTACATAACTAAGTTGTAACAACTTTACTTTGTAAGTCAACTTTACTAAGTAGAACAAAAATGGACCATTTTTTTAGTGTCCTTTGTTCAATTCTAGAAAAAATTAAAAGAAAATTTTGGATCGGTTTTTGAGAACAAAAATTTAAATTCCCCTTTACTTCAAGTATTCCTTTCAGCACTTTGAAGCAGGGAAAGCAATATGTAATAACTATTCTAATTACAAACGATTCAAAAATGATATACGCAAAATACAGCTTCATCATTCATTGTGAAATTTCAATTACTTTACTCAACTACTTACTTACGTGCCTTATAGCGGTTTGATATATGATACACAGAAGTAGGGGAAATTTTCGCGACAACAAACAGCACACGACTTCAGTAATAAAATGATTTCAACGGATGTACATGATAAAATCACTACATAAGTAATACCCAACGATGACACAAACCAGAACACGAATATATGTATTATGATTATCTCTCTCTCTCTCTCTCTCTCTCTCTCTCTCTCTCTCTCTCTCTCTCACACACACACACACACACACACGCACACACTCTTATACGTAATATTCTTTTAATATTCCACTGATAATAGCTCTCGTGTTCAGACTGTATCAAAACACATACATTGTTTAATAACAACATTCTTGTCAAGGTAACCGTTTTATCCCTAAATCACTGGCGAATTCTCTAGGCGAGCGAATGCAGAAAAAAACACATTTGCAGCAATATTTACAAAATTTCGAGAAAATGTTATAAAAGAAAATATTTAGATTTTTTCAATTAGCCCGATGGTTTACTTTTCGCTTTCCTGTAATATATACTTTTTATCAATTTTTTTATTTAAAAACATACATTTTTCAGCATTATTTTGATTTTGGAGCTCCAAATACCTTGGCCAAAAACAAGCTTTTGGAATATCGGAGAGAATTGAACTCTTTTTCATTTGAGAATTTCGTCGAAAATTTTTCCATCGTTTTTGAGAAACTTTTGTTCAAACATTTCAGAAAATTCGCCAATTCAGTTCAATTATACTCAACGGTTATGGAGAACTTGCGGACATTTCAAAAAACCATCATTAAAGGTCCATTGAAGCTCAAGTGTTGAGAAATGCATTGAACAATGAAATACATCTATAATATAAATTTTAAAGACGGGAGAAACAAGCAAAAAAAAAAAAAACACTTATAAAATTTTTGAAAAACAAAAGAATAGAGTAACATGGTGTTTATATAATCGTATAGGGTACATTTGGCCCTAAACTTTGGCATGAAAATTTATAGAAAAGAATTTGGAGCTGTTTTTGAGAATTTCTTGTTTTTGTTATTTTTTAAAATTGCAAATACTGCACACAATATTGCACGAAATCTACTAACATTAAAAAAAAATGTACATGACCTTAATGAAACATCTACTTATGGACAGCAAATTTATTTTGAAGGAAAAATCTCTGTTTCAATCTTAAACTTGTAAGAAGACGCCGAAAAATTCAAACATTTGCAATTTTTCGAAAATTCAGAGTTAACCGTGGAAATCGGACCTATGCCATCTTTATAAGTGTATTTTACTCTATTATTACAAAAAAATTAAAGAACAAATTTGGAGCCGTTTTTGAGAAAATTTTGAAAATGTTCGGGGACTTCATGTAAAGAAATTTTAAAGAATGTTTTTCAAAATTTCAAAGCTTCAACTAAGTCCAGATGGACAGGGGTTTCTTTAATTGGGAAGGATCGTACGGTTTTGGCGCTAGGAGTGTTAATAGACGGACGGACAGACAGGCAGACGGTTAGACGGATCCCAAAACGTGTGTATCCGTTGAAATCACGAAATTATTTTCTGCAGCATTAGATAACTTTTTTCTATACTACGTATATTACTACGTATATATGTACGTATACGAAAACGTAAAAAACACCTTCAAAATTTCATATTTTAATTTTGCAAACGCAATGACCAGCAATGACCAGCGCAATTCTATTTCTTTTCCTCAGATAATTGTTATCCTTACAACTTAATTCAGAAACTTCCTAAATCGCTAGCTCATGCACTGACGATGAACAATGCCAAAAAAAAACAAAAAACAAAAACATATACAAATATTTCTATTCTTTGAAAATAACACTTTAATTCCCATTCAAACTTATTTACACTCAAAGAAAATAAATCATTCTCACCATACACGCGTTTTAATGGCCATTTACTTCTCAAACATAATATATTTTATTTACTAAAACATTCTTGGTCATCTCATATTTGTTTCCGTCAAAACAGTTCGAACGTGTCAACTATTAGAGAACAGTTCAAGTTGTTTTGCACTTTCCTGTACGCAGCAATGCCAGCTCCTCCATTGGCAGTCCTCGCTCCGTTGACCTCTAGAAAAATACCATTTATTCAAATTTAAATTCCGTATCTATATTTACTTTTCATGATGCACTTATGATCTCTATACTTTTGTCCGGTTCGACACTGTATTTTTCAAACACATTCGCGACAGGCGATTACATAAATGTAGCCTCCCACGTCCGACTCCCACGCCGTCTACAATCATTCTCTCTGTTTTTTTTTACATCAAGGAACTAAAACATTTGCCAACGCCTTCTCCTGACAACTACTATAGAATATTTCTCATTTTATCGTTCATTTTAATAGTTGTCATGTCACCTATCTTCCCGATTAATTAAAATGTTTTGATGATGTTTTTGATGTTGTATAGTGTTGTGCTAAAACCTCTGTTCTAACACATTATTTTAAGTTTGTTTTTATTTACCTTAATTATCATACAAGTAAATGGAAGGCATTACTTTCGGAACGAAGCTGATGTCACTGCAGCGCCTCTGACCGGGAGGTTCTAGGTTCGAGTCCTGACGGCGGCAGGATTTTCGACACTAGCTTTTCAGCTAGGTCGAATTCAGTCGCTGTCTGGAGGAGAATTCTAGCGGCCGACTGCTCTGATAGGTAGATTTCCGTGGTTTCTCCGATCAACACCAGGCCAATGCCGGAGCAGTACCTTAACAAACGGGCCACGGATCGCGCGCGATCATTCCGTCCTCTTCCTTGTCCTATCCTCTCCCCTCACACACGCACACTTACACTAACATGCACTACACTACCACATAAGGCGACCGGTTGGGACCAACCACCCAACGGGAGACCGGTTGGGAGCTTAGAGCTTGTCCCGGCTGGGGGCGGTGCCCCGCTGGTGGGAGAGTCCTGGTTAGGGGGAAACCCCACTAGCCGGTAGGTAGGCGCCGGATCTCGCCATCCAGCGGGGGAAGATCACCGCCACCTCCCGAGAAGAAACATGCACTACACTTAAGGGACTAATAACCAAAGCTGTTGACGCGCCTGGAAACACGAAAAAATCAATCAGTCGATCAACTTTCGGAATGACCGTTGTATGTGACTTGCATGGAGTTTTTGCTTCTCGCGAGAATTACAATGTTTCCATTCACATTCTTTCGGTGAGATTGAAGTCTCATAAGATGATCATCTTAATGACTGACAACTTTCTTTCTCATTTTGGCTATTTGCTTTGTGCGAGGATGCTTTATTTTGTCTGACACCTCTCCCTCCGTCTTTGCTAGATACAGTCTATGTGTATCAGTTCGAGAGTGCGGAACATGAAGTATTGTAATCAGTTTTCTATTTTTTTATTCTCCGGTTCGAATGCCTTGACGAGTCGAGTCTACTAGATGGAAGTTTTTACTCGGCTACAGGCACCACTAAAACATTGTTCAGACTTCCACTTTAAAGAGAGGTCTGGTCTGCCACCTCAATGTCTTCCCCGTACCCTCCTCTGTTCGATAAAAGGACGTCCAAGGGATCATTGCCTCTCTACCTCCTTCCCACTGTAGATACAGCTGCACCAAACAGACGCTGTTTGCAGTCAGCCGCTGCGGTCAGGCTCTTCGAGGTGCCTCTTCCTCAAACTCCTTTTCTTATTCCTCTAAGACGATGTTGAGGTTCTACTCCGGAGTACTTCGTTCTCTAACCCATTATCATCGATCTGTTTGGCTAAGGAGGCCTTACCAGTGACTACGGTAGCGCAGACTAAGCTCTCAGGATCACGACGGTACTCAAGCCCCACAAACAAGGTCATGCACTTTATAAGATGAGCAGTATTATTATTATTATTATTATTATTATTATTATTATTATTATTATTATTATTATTATTATTATTATTATTATTATTATTATTGCCTGCCGTATTCCGTGATTGTTACTAAGGTTTTAGAGATGTATTACTGGACTGTTGATGATTAGCGAGAGTTATGTAAGTAAACAGCGGAAGCCAAACAGACATGACTTCCGCGCCTGATATTACTAATTAACTTAGGTAAAATGCATTCGTATATTGTCTAGTTTCGCCCTTTCACAGGTTCTACCGGATACCTATCAAACGATCACGTTTTTCGGAAAAGAATGCCGGAAGGTTAGAAACTTAGCTTGCAGATTTTGTCGTGGTTTAAAAGCCTTAGGTTAAGTAAAAATGAATAAATGAATAAATGCATAAATGAATAAATAAATAAATAAATAAATGAATAAATGAATAAATGAATAAATGAATAAATGAATAAATGAATAAATGAATAAATGAATAAATGAATAAATGAATAAATGAATAAATGAATAAAATGAATAAATGAATAAATGAATAAATGAATAAATGAATAAATGAATAAATGAATAAATGAATAAATGAATAAATGAATAAATGAATAAATGAATAAATGAATAAATGAATAAATGAATAAATGAATAAATGAATAAATGAATAAATGAATAAATGAATAAATGAAGAAAAATGAATAAATGAATAAATGAATAAATGAATAAATGAATAAATGAATAAATGAATAAATGAATAATGAATAAATGAATAAATGAATAAATGAATAAATGAATAAATGAATAAATGAATAAATGAATAAATGAATAAATGAATAAATGAATAAATGAATAATGAATAAATGAATAAATGAATAAATGAATAAATGAATAAATAAACAAATGAACAAATGCACAAATGCATAAATGCATAAATGCATAAATGCATAAATGCACACATGCATAAATGAAAAAATGAATAAATGAATAAATGAATAAATGAATAAATGAATAAATGAATAAATGAATAAATGAATAAATGAATAAATGAATAAATGAATAAATGAATAAATGAATAAATGAATAAATGAATAAATGAATAAATGAATAAATGAATAAAATAATAAATGAATAAAAAAATAAATGAATAAATGAATAAATGAATAAATGAAAAATGAAAATGAATAAATGAATAAATGAATAAATGAATAAATGAATAAATGAATAAATGAATAAATGAATAAATGAATAAATGAATAAAATGAATAAATGAATAAATGAATAAATGAATAAATGAATAAATGAATAAATGAATAAATGAATAAATGAATAAATGAATAAATGAATAAATGAATAAACGAATAAACGAATAAACGAATAAACGAATAAACGAATAAACGAATAAACGAATAAACGAATAAACGAATAAACGAATAAACGAATAAACGAATAAACGAATAAACGAATAAACGAATAAACAATAAACGTGAATAAACGAATAAACGAATAAACGAATAAACGAATAAACGAATAAACGAATAAATGAATAAATGAATAAATGAATAAATGAATAAATAAATAAATGAAAAAATGAATAAATGAATAAATGAATAAATGAATAAATGAATAAATGAATAAATGAATAAATGAATAAATGAATAAATGAATAAATGAATAAATGAATAAATGAATAAATGAATAAATGAATAAAATAATAAATGAATAAAAAAATAAATGAATAAATGAATAAATGAATAAATGAATAAAATAATAAATGAATAAAAAAATAAATGAATAAATGAATAAATGAATAAATGAATAAATGAATAAATGAATAAATGAATAAATGAATAAATGAATAAATGAATAAATGAATAAATGAATAAATGAATAAATGAATAAATGAATAATGAATAAATGAATAAATGAATAAATGAATAAATGAATAAAT